>CANXYI011002498.1:0-13103 GCA_948208565.1 Hura crepitans
ATGTATTAAATACATGTGTGTTATGAGTAATTATGTATAATTAGAATTAGTAGTTGAGTATGTCATATGAATGCTTAGCATGTGTTAAGTGTTAGAATTGAGTTGATATATATATATATATATATATATATATATATATATGATGAGTTTTCCGAATGGTTGTTTGTGTGTGTATGTATGTCTAATATGTGTTAGCGTGAGTGTTAGTGTAGACGCCTGAAGTTTGGTCTATGATAATAACCAGAGATAGGCTCAAGCAATAAAGCAAGTAACCTGGAAACCAAGTCTGCACAGACTAACATGGTACAAGTCTAGACGAACTTGATGTTATGAGGTCCACACCATAGCTAGCTTAAACCAGTTGTGCCTAAAGCCTAAGATCTACATAGACAAGCCAAAGCCTATATCCACATAGACTAAAACAAACTTGACCTAAAGCCCATTGATTGGTCGAAAAACCCATGCCTAAGTCTGTAAGAACTAAGCCGTACAAGTCCGAATGGACTTGCTGACATGAAAACTTCTAGAAGCTTAGGATGCCTATCTAGACTCTTTCTTTTAATCCTAGAAGGAGTTTATCACTTTTGGATGGGAGACCCATTAGCCTAAGCCTATACATAACCCTTTTAGGGTATAAATTAAGGAGGAGCTTAAGAGGAGGCAATTTTGACAGCCTAAACCTATTGTCCATGAGTCCAGGAGAGGGCTCCAACTAGGAATTGCTTTACTAGTCTTGTTAACCCACCTAAATACTTTTCTTCCAAAATTCTACCTTCTTGCATTGTTGCTTGAAGTCCACCTACAAGGTTAAGATCTGAGGCCTCCTATTATGCATTCATATTATTTTCATGGACCTAAGATCTCCAAGGATTAATCACAAGTGAAGCGATTCTATGTAATCCCTATTTTGATCATGGGAGTAGGTCATCATTTTAAGTTGTTTCATATTATATAATTAACTGTCATTATGTTATAACTATTCTATAATTTTTTGTCTTAATCACATAAACTTATATGTGATAATAATATCTTATCTCTTATATATCATATTTTCATGTATTCTATTTACTACATGGGTATGCTTGTATGATATTGCCATGTATAGTTATTCCATTCTCTGATGTGCATATTGTTAACTTGCTGGAATTGTTGTAAGTTCGTACGGACTCCCTCTTATGAGGAATGTATTCTGTATGGATGATCCTATTTTTCTCTTATTTATTATGTCTATGAAGTCCATACAGAGTCCCTCTCATGAGGAATATAGTCCACATAGATGTACTTATGTTGAGAATGTCTATTCTATTATTTAGTCCGCACGGATTCCCTCTCACGAGGAATGTAGGCTGCATGGACATTGACTCTAATTTCTAGTTTTCATATGTATTTGTATTTCTTGTCCTCTTTGTCAATCCT
This sequence comes from Hura crepitans, assembly GCA_948208565.1. Taxonomy (NCBI): domain Eukaryota; kingdom Viridiplantae; phylum Streptophyta; class Magnoliopsida; order Malpighiales; family Euphorbiaceae; genus Hura; species Hura crepitans. Next base: position 1,417 of record CANXYI011002498.1, read on the forward strand.
TATGAATCTTTATTTGGTATCGTTAACCTTTTCCTTTGAGTTGTATGCAAGTGACCTTTCTCATTGGAGTAGAGGTTTGGATGGACATAATAACCCTTATTGCAGTAGTCTACATGGACATTTGCTAGAGCTTCATAGAGTCCGAACGAACTTAGCATCATACAGACATGACCAATTAAGGGCTTTGTTTTATTTCCTTTGATTTTGAACCCTTTTAATTCTTTTATTTATTTTGGGTTGTAATAGGTAGTTAAACAACTTGTTTTACATGCTTTAGCCCAAATCTCACATTCAAATGATTTTCTACATAATTAATTAGTGTTTTTATAACAAAGTGGATTTGAGTTTTACTAATCAAAAGTCACATAAAAAATGTATTTTAATAAAGACCAATTTCCTAGAGATGGGAGTTGGTCAATTACTGCCAATTCCTATGGAATTATGGTAATTATCAGGTTAAATAACAACTAATCGATGACTTGATTTTTGGATGTACAATATACTTATTGTACGCTTTAAATACTACCAATTTATGTCTTATACATGGAAAAGTAAATAATTATTTTAAATACAATGCATGCTTGCTTGATATAGGATTGATAAATGTTATAATATACAAAGAAGGTGTATTATTGAGGCATAAATAAGATCTGAATTCCAAACCTTTTTGGTATAGAAGATCAGAGGTCCTGGTGTAGATGCCAGGTGGTGACTCCACTAACCACTCTTATCCTTAGTAAAATACATAATCTCTACAATTAGCTTATGCATGAGTATTATGCTTGATATAGAAACAATTGTGGCTTTATGATGAGATATGTGGGTGCCTAGTGCAACCATTAGACATAGAATATGAAATGATTTTGTAAATGCAAGGTAAGGCCTATTTCTAATGTAATTATGATGTAACATGTTTATTATGACTATCATGTATGAAAATGGATATTAATATGAATGTTATGGCTTAAAGACAAAGTTACCCTATTTGGTCATTTGTTGGTGAAATGACATTACAAAACTTATAAAAACTAATTTAAGCATGTGAAACTTAATAAATAATGGTGATGGTTGATATGATAAGATAACTTAGTCTAGGTAGGTTGGCTAGTCAATTAGGGATAGATAGCAGCTACTAGGGTACTTCGGTGCCTTCTTAGTTTGATGTAGCAGCCATATAGGTCCAAAAGGGCCACTACACATATCTTAGGTTGGTGTAATAGCCATATAGGTCCAGAGGGCCACTACTCATATCTTATGTCACACCCCCTATTTGATCTAACATCGGACCTAAATAAGAGATATCATGATGCTATCTCATTATCTTCTTAAACCTTTTTTCTTATTTAGGTGTGCTAACTTTCATTACCATGCACATAGATTTGTTTTAGCCAATCAATTGCGAGTCATTTTTCAATGAAAATTCGGCAATATAAAGGCTTTTTGGGTGAAAAACAAAAAATTGTAAACCTGCAAAGAATGCTCTATAGTCATTCTCATTCACATCTCCTCATCTTAGACCCTTTTAGTCCTTTAACATTCTCACAACATTATCATTATACAGTTTTCATAATTGTAGTGTCAAGCATGCAACATATAAATCATGTGTCCTAATTATATCCACATTATAACTTATACTAATATTTAAAAGCCATTATGTAATAAGTTTACATACTAGACCCAGATACATCTATATAGATGAGTGCCTCTATACAACATTAACTGCAAAAAGAAACCAAAAATATACCCAAAAAGAGGACTAGCTACTACACTGCTCATTGTGGCTGGACTGTAAGTCTGCTATTTACTACCTGCACATCGAGAAATCGATATGCGAAGTATACACTCAGTGGTGAATTTAATGAAACATGTATTGCATGAAATTCACATGCATCATACAAGTGTGTCATATACATGTAGTTGTTTTACCATCAATTTATATCACCAGTAATACATTTACATACCTTGTTACCCTATTAGATCTAGGTTACTATGTTACAAGTTGTAATTAAGTTAATTGCTTATGTTTTAACTTGACTTATACCATTTTACAATTATATAAATGCATGTCCTAGTATTGTGTTCACTTTACCCTTATGGCCCATACTCAAAAGACAATGCTTTTAACACTGGATAATAGGATCCATACCTGTGCAGTGGCCCATATTATAGACCTCAATAACTATACCTACCTATATCCATCTTATAGCAAGGATTAGTTCAAAGAAACCTCCCAATACTAGAATGGTAGGGATCAGTCCTACGAGACCTCCCAACAACAGGATAATAGGGATTAGCCCTAGTGGACCTCTCAATATCCTAACCTTAGTGGATAGTAGGGATTAGTCCTATTGGACCTCCCAATATCTAAAATGATATGGGTAATAGGGATCAACCCATGTAGACCTTTCAATACCCAAATTGTGTTAGTTTCATATCAAGAACCTCAGTGGCTACACTTGCCATACAATACATTCAAGCAGTGATCCACAAGGATCAAAGCCACTGACAACTGCTAACTACCTAGTTAGCCAGTCAACCTATCCAGTAAGTGGTCTAGCTAATATGGGCCAATCCCAATATTCTTTTAAGTCAATCATTTAATCGTTACCATTTCATTTTTTCATGATTCATTTTATGATAAACAAGGTCATATACGTACATTTTTCTTAAACATTCTTTAGCCATCCCAAAATAGGTCTCATCAATATTTGTTTCATTACTATCCTTAGACTAATATCATATATCACATCACAATAACATGTCATAGTTACCTTATTATAGTTACATACATTATTACACCTAAGCGTGCCAAATAGTTAGGACATTGGTACTTTTTACTTTATCATGCCATTACATTGCCAATATATATATACATTCCAATTATAGTCAATTCATTATGCCATTTACAATTATCTTATATTATTCAAACTTATACAAGCCTTAATCTTGCTTTAGCTCACACTTTCACGTGTTTCCATCTCTATGCACATTATGTTACCATTATGCCTAAAGGCACACACACTAATTCACCTCGATCATTCATACTACTCATATTTACCACTAATAAACTCATTCATTGTCCCATTACATGCCCTTATTCACACATGCACACACATATACACCAAGCCACACCATTCAACAATCCCACACTCACACACATTCACATTATTTTTCCACCATTTCTTCATGCATTCATGTTTATTTTCCAAGCTTCATTTCATACACACATTTACCACATATATACACATCCATATACATATAAACCAACATTTCCATACACATACATACATACTTGAAATGAGCACACACATAACATACAATGCATTTTTCATCAAATTCACTTACAGTTGAGTCCAGAGCACTCTAATTTCAGTCCTCAAGGTTTGTCTTGCCTTTCCTCTACCAACTCTTTCTCTTTTGCTACAACCATAATAGAGTTTTTGCTTAGAAAAATCATACAAAAATCTACACGTCCAAACTAAAATATGTCTACATATTTATCATTTACACCTTAAATACTACCTAATAAAAATAAGAAAGCTTGTAGAAAACCACTTACACACAAAATGGTCACTATTCATCAAGTGATAAAATCTCTCCATATAAGCAACTCCTAGGATTTTTCTTAGTATATTTATGCTCAGGAGACTGTGGAGGCTAAGATAGAGGGTTAGTGTGAAGAAATCACTTACATTTTAAGGTGAAATAAAGAAAAAAGAAAGGGAGGGAAAAGTACAAATGGCATCGACTTATAAGAAATTTAGGGGAGGAAGATGAAGCCTTCATACACTTGGCACATGTGGGAGCTCCCTCCTTTAAGTTAAGAGGTTAAACATCCCAGATCGTGCCATATGTCGATCCAGTAGTCCAAATTAATTCTATTTAAATTTTAAGCTTCAAAAATACAAATTTAATGTTCAAGGCCTCTAAAATCAATTCTTTCAGTGTTAAAAATTCTTAATTAAGAGACTTAAAATTTTGGGTACAAAAGCCAAGGGAAACCCGAGTAACTATTCACTCGTGTATTTAGGAAATTTAGTTAAAATACCAAATGACCTTAAAAAATTTTGATTTCACCACTATTAGACTCATTGGAATTTTTGACCTTCAGGTAATGCTATTTTTAGGTAAGTCCGGGCACATGTCGACTATTTCTTGACTCGATGTAAACTTAAGTTATTATTCACTAGTTCTTGACATGAAAAATTTTATTGGTTTAGGGAAAAATGCTAATTATTTCATTTTTATTATTATTTTGCCCATCTCAATTTTATGACCAGTACTACCCCTTAGCCACCTCAGTGCAACTCGATTACTTAGGAAATATTATTCACACCTTAGGGAGTAGTATTCATGAAATTGAAAATTCTTGGGTGTTACAATCCTTCCCTTTTTAAGAAATTTTGTCCTTGAAATTTACTTGGTGAAAACAAGTGAGGGTACTGAGCTTTCATCTGCTTTTCACTCTCCCAAGTAGCCTCTTCTACTTTGTAATGCCTCTATAGCACTTTTACTAGAGGTACAGACTTATTCCTCAGCTCTTTAACTTTTCTGGCTAGTATTTGCACTGGTTCTTCTTTAATAAGTCAATTATAGATGCACTTAGATTTTAGCTATGGGTATCATATGAGAAGGGTCAGATCTATATCGCTTCAACATCAATATATGGAACACATCATAAATATGTTGCAATTTTAATGGTGAAGCTAACCGATAAGCTATTGATCCCATACATTCTATAATCTCGTATGAACTGATAAATCTCGAGCTCAGCTTGCCCTTTTTCCCAAACTAGAGCATCTTTTTCCTTGGAGATACTTTAAGGAATACTTTCTCACTGACTTCATATTCAATATCCTTTCATTTCAAATCAACATAGAACTTCTATTGATCCATAGTAGCTTTATTCTTTCCCTGATAATTCTGACCTTTTCTTTGGCATCTTTGATTAAGTCTAGTCCCATAAGCCTACTTGCTCCCACCTCATTCCAATAGAGTGGAATTGTACATTTTCTACTATACAATGCCTCATAAGGAGCCATGCCTAGGCTAGCCTGATGATAGTTATTATAGGAAAACTTAACTAAAGGTAGATACTGATCCTAGTTTCCTTTAAACTCTACAACACAGCTTCGTAGTATATTTTCTAATATGTGTATAACCCATTCAGATTGCCCATCTATTTGGGGGTGGAAAACTATGCTGAAGGTGAGGTAGTACCCAGAGCTTCTTGTAATTTCCCCCAGAATCTAAAAGTGAACTTGGGGTCTCAATAAGATATAATAGTAAGTGGCACACTGTGTAGCCTAATAATCTTCTATATATACAATTGTTCTAGCTTCTCTAAGGAATAATCCATTCTGATCGGGATAAAATAAGCTGTCTTGGTTAATCTATCTATAATCATTCATGTAGCATCACATTTGCTCCTAGTCATAAGCAAACCTATCACAAAATCCATGGTAACCTTTTCCTATTTCCATTCTAGAATTTTTATGGGATGGAGCGATCTAGAAGGAACTTCGTGCTTAGCTTTTACTTGCTATCATGTAAGGCATCAGTTACATCTTGCTTCATTCAGGCCACCAATAGTATGGTTTTAAATCATGGTACATTTTTATGCTCTTAGGGTGCATGGCACAAGGAGCATCAGGTGCCTCCTGTAGAATTTGTGTCACCATTCCCTCTACGTTAGGTACACATAGCCTATCATGGAAGTATAAACTCATTTGTCTTAATTTCAAACTCTGTGGTCTTCACCTTTTTGACTTGACTCATTATCTATATGAGATGATCATCTTGAGTTTGTACCTCTTTTACTTGTTGTATCAAATCAGGTTTTACTCATAACTCTACTAAAAATATATCATCTTCACTATATCCTAACCTGGCATTCATAGCTTTCATAACTAATATGAACTTTCAGCTTAAGGCATCAGTTACTACATTAGCTTTTCCAAGGTAGTAGTAAATCAGATAATCATAATCTTTTATCAATTCTATCCATCTTTGTTATCTCAGATTTAGCTTCTTCTATGTGGAGAGGTATTTTAAACTCTTGTGATTGATATAGATGTAGCATTTTTCACCATATAGATAATGTCTCCACACTTTTAGGGCAAAAATAATTGCTGCCAACTCTAAGTTATGCATTAGGTAATTTTATTCATATGGTTTCAATTGCCTCGAGGCATATAGCACCACCTTTCCATCTTACAACAATACATATCCGAGTCCATTATGTGATACATCATTATAAATTACTAAATCCTTCCTTAACTCGAGTTGTGTAAGGATAGGACCTTTACTTAGCATAGTTTTTAGATTGTCAAAGCTTGCTTGGCATTTATTATCCCATGTAAATTTTACATCCTTCTATATCAATCATGTCATTTGGGCTGTAATCATAAAGAAGCCTTTCACAAATCTCCTGTAATATCTAGCTAATCCTAGGAAACTTTAAATCTCAACCATATTTCTAGGAGGCTTTCACTCTAACACTGCTTTAACCTTGCTCAGGTAAACTCTGATAACCTTTCCTAAGGCAATGTGGCCTAGGAAGGCCAAAACTCACATTTACTCAGTTTGGCATGTAATTGCTTCTCCCTAAAGTCTGTAACACTAGCCTCAAGTGTTGTTCATGCTCTTCCTTGGTCTTAGAATATATTAGGATGTCATTAATAAAAATTATAACAAAATGTTCTAAGTATAGCTTAAAGATCCTATTCATTAGGTTTATAAATACTGCAGTCTAATCCTAAATGGCATCACTAAGAATTTATAATGTCCATATTGGGTACAAAAAAGTAGTTTTCGAAATGTTAGATTCTTTTATTCTCAATTAATGATACCTTGATCGCAGGTCAGTTTTAGAAAACACACTGGCACACCTCAATTAATCAAAAAGATCATAAATCTTTGGCAGTGTATAATTATTTTTAATTGTCACTTTGTTTAGCAATATATAATCAATGCACAACTGAAGTGACCCATTTTTCTTTTTCAGAAACAATACTGGTGCTCCTCAAAGTGAAGTACTCATTCTAATGAAGCCTTTATCTAGCAATTCCTATAACTGCACCTTTAACTCCTTTAGTTCTATAAGTGCCATATGGTATGGAGTAATAGAAATAAGAGTTGTACTAAGATACACTTTAATTTCAAAGTCAAGTTCATGTTTTGGTGGCAGTCCTGGTAGCTTGTTTGGAAATAAATTTGGGAATTTTGATACTATTGGTATCTAGTTGAGGCTTAACTCTGCTTTATTAGTGTTAACCAATAGGTTAGGCATGCCTCACACCTTTTTTGAATTAATTACCTTGTTGTCACTGCTAATAACATTAGGCAAGGAATTCTATTCACTAACCACCATTACCTCATCCCATTAGTTGTCTTAAGTGTGAGCCTTTTTTATTTACCACAACTTGGTGTTTAGATAGGCAATCTATATCTAAGATAACATCAAATTAATTAAATGGAAGCTCAACAAGGTCTGCTGGAAATACTTGATCTTGGATTACTAAAGGACAATCTCTGTTTATTCTGTTAACTATCACATGCTGCCTAATCAGGTTACTAACCATAGTATCAATATCTATAGGTTCAAATTCTAAACCCCTATCCTATGCTTATGTAGTATAGATATATGAATGAGTGGATCCTAGGTCTATCAATGCCAAAATAGATAAATCAAATAAAGAAAAAAATACCAACAAGGACATCAGGTACCTTATCTTCCTCTGTGGCTCAAATGGCATATGATTGTGTAGGTGCTCGAGCCTCTGATCTGGATCTCAGGTTTGTACTAGCCTTATCATTCTTGCTTTCTCTTTGGCCTCTACTAGGTGCTAAAGAGGAGGCTTAAAGTTGTGTGGCATGGGCTTGCTTTCTAGGGTAGTCCCTCTAATAGTGGTCTCAAGACTTGCATTTGAAGCACTCTTCTTGTTTGACTTGCCAACAGACTCCCTAATGTCTCCTAGTGCAAGTCCCGCACACTAGGGATGCACTTTTGGCTATGGACACCTATGCACTAGTGGCTTTGGCTTGGACAAAGATTCTTAGTTTGTTTTCTATGTCTAGCCTTGTTTTTGAGACTTTTGTGGGGCATGGTTACCTTTCTATTTCTTACCTGCATCCGGGTGTAGACACCGGGTTTCTAGGGCTCCTATGTTCGGATTGCCTAATGATGAAGAAAAAGACTAAGTTTTGAGGAATGAGGATATTAATGTCTAGTTCAAAGATCTCAAAGTTTTCTTTAAAAATTGAAAATAAAAGGTTTTTGCTTAGCCTAAAAAATCTTGCGGTGTAACGCGAAATGCGAGAAAAATAGGCTTCCGTTGTAAGCTAAGGGTTAGAGCCTGATGCCCAACATTGATGCCATGGGGGGTGCGGGGGATGAAGCCCCGTGCAGTACGGATTATTTAAAAAAGAAGATAAAGTTTTAAAAATTAAGAAATTACATTTTTTACACCTTTTGGCCTTCTAGCAAAACGGTGTTGTTGTGCCCTAAAACGGCCATTTTAGCCTCAAAATGGCCATTTTATACTTGTCTGAAATGGTCATTTTGCCTTAACCAAATGACATCATTTTGCCAAAAGAAGGCATAATTCGTACATGCCATCCCCGTGGGCAAAATGACCATTTTGATCCTCAAAACAGTTGTTTTACACATTAAAATGACCTTTCACTCTCTAAAATAGCCATTTTGCATGCCTTGGGATTTATGTATAAAATAGAAAAATCCATATGGATTTTCTCTCTCTTGACTTTTTTTGGCTCTCGGGAAAAACTCCAAAAAAGGCAAAAAAGTATTCTTTAAACACTATTTTTAGTATTTTGAAAGATTTTGCTCTGTAGATTCTGTCTTTTTGAGATTTTTTCTTCCTGAAGGCAATTATACATGGTAAGCCATTTGGTTTTTCTTTTTCTTCTCCTTCTTTTTTTGATTTTCCTTTTATCCACCTACCTGTTAGGTGCGGTAACTTATTCTCTAGATTTGTGTATTATTGTTAGTGTTGTTGTGATTTTTTTTTGTAGTGATCTGTCTTTTTCGTTTTATGTATCATTTTTTTTGTTCGATCGTTGATTTCTAATTCTAATATTCTGATCTTGTTGTGATATGAGTTCTTTGATGTGTTGTGGTTGATTTAATCTTCCTGCTTGTTCTCTTTATCAAACATCACTAGATTGTATTTTAAATGATTTTCATGTAATTTATTTTATTTTTGGGTTAGAATGTATTTTAGGTGATTTCCATGTAATTTATTTTTTAGTCTAATTATTTCCTTGTATATCCCATATATATTGTAATAAGTAGGAAAATAATTTTTGCACGCCACAAAAAATAATTAAGCTATTTTATATCTAATTAATTGATGTTTTACTAATAAAATATATTTTGATTTTTCCTTAATAAAAGTCACAAATAATAAAAATCTATTTTCTAAAATTAAGCATGCGAGAACCAAAGTTCTCAAAATAATCATTCACCCAATTTTATGTATGATAACGATCCGTTTTCTAAAAATAAACATGCGAGAACCAAAGTTCTTAAAATAATTAAATTAGTCACTAAACCATTTTATATTTAATTAAATCAATGTTTTCTTAATAAAAAATGAATTTTGATTTATCCACAACAAAATTCATGAATGATAAAAATTCACTTTCTAAAAATAACCATTTAAGAACCAAAGTTCTCAAAATAATTAATTGCTCAATTTCATGTATGGAATTCTTTAATTTTAAGTGTTTTATTTATTTTTGTAAATATGTCTTATTATTCCATAATGTGAATATGTGATTTATTTTGACCCTTAAAGCTATTTGAAGGAAAGGATAATATTATAAATTCATTTTGAAATTCCATATTAACTTGAGGTATAACTAAGAGTAGGGTTTTGAACTACTTTGGTTTTTGCCTTATAAGGTATTTCCCAACTTTAGTTGTGTGGTGACTCCTACCTTGTGGTGCCTAACTCACTTATTCTAGGCCAATTGAATAGGAACAATTTATGACTCCGCAAATCTATTTCTTATCTTTCAATTATTTCGGTTCGATCAGCCCATAAAAAGAGGAAAGGTGACACAAACATATAGACCTCGAGTGTGAACTTCACACCCCAACTTTCAATCTAATATGTCACAAGTGTAGAAATAGAATGAGATGAAAAAGTGGGGAATGAAATAGATATACATATCAAGTAGAGTCGATTGGTGTGAACAACAAAGCAAAAAAGGCATAAATGGAATTATGTGACAAAGTGAAGGGAAAAATTAAAAATGCACATTTCGTGGCCATATGATGAGAACGATGAGAAATGTGAATTTGGCATGTGGAAAACATGAAAATGTGAAAAGAATAAGGTTTAGGGGAGAGTCTTAATGAATAGTAACAATCAGGCCATGAATAGTACTTCTCATACCCGTGTGGAGTTGACCTGACCACATGGTATTATGAATTATGAGATGAACTATAATACAATTTGATAGGCATTTGAGGTCATATAAGAGGTTAAAAATTGAAAATGAAATCTAAATTATAGTCAGGTATGAATAGTAACCCTTCAAAGTTGAATAGAAAATTCCTAAAAACATGCTTAGAAAAATTCTAGACTTGCACATCCTAATTCTAAAATAATTAGAGGAACACAAAATTATAGTGCCATAATTTATTTATGAGTAGAGCTATTAAAAATAAATTAGGGAAATTAAATAGAGAAAATGACAAATTTTTGAGACAAACATGACTTGATATTTTTGTAAGAAGCAATACTAGCCATTGGATTAAATAATGACATAAAAGATCTCAGCCATCCAAAATAAAATAAACTATATAATTATGAAAGGTAATTAAAGACACTAGAATTAATTTCCACCTTACATGTGATACCTTAATTAATTTCCACCATTGGTGCACAAGTATATAAAGGAATTTAATGTAAGATATTCACAAGTTTTAAGCCAACTCTCTCTCACTTCTCCCCTTCTTTTAGATGAAATTCCCTTTTCCCTTACCACTCAAAAAAGTTCTTAAACTCAATTCACCATTAAACCTTAAATTAATACACCTAAATAAAGACTTACACTAAAATAAGTCTTTAGCCATTTAAAGATATATGCAAGAAAATGATTTTAAAGGAAGAAAGGAGATAGAAGATTAGAGTTTATGGTCAAGGAAGAGTTGGACAGTTGGTCCTCAAACTATGCAATTTATTTAGTTAATTAAGGATTATAAGTAATTATTTATGGAATTAATTAAAGTTATGTGATTAATGATTATTTTTTATGATTTTTATGCAAGGGAATAGTTATGGAAGTTGAAAATTGAAGAACTATTGATAGAAAAATTGGTATAATAGTGACTAAAAAGTCTTAGAGGCATTTTATGTTGATTAAACATCTATTTGAGATATGTGTATTCTTAAGGCTATTTTTGCTTATATGCATTATGTAAGTTATGAATTTGCATATGCTATTTGTTTAAGTGGAAGCAAAGGATTCGTACTTTATTTGGACTTATATTATAATGATTAAGGGCTTCAAATACATGAGAAATAGAGTGACACCCTTTGATCTCTCTTAGGGCCGAAATATAGACATAAAGCACATGAGAAGTATTTGTGATGATTAATTTATACTACATGAAATTAATATAAGTATTTTGATGATAAGATGTTTAATTAGCA
>CANXYI011002533.1:0-12091 GCA_948208565.1 Hura crepitans
TACAAACCAGTCTAGTTATAAATGAAAGGCCTAATTCATAAGGTCTATAAGTATAATAATGCATTAGTCAATCCAAAAGGCATCACCAAAAACTCATAATGACCATATCTCATTTTAAAAGTTGTCTTATATACATCCATATCTTTCACCTTTAGCTAAGAGTACTTAGACCTCATATCAATCGTAGAAAACACTCTTACTCATTTCAATTAATCAAATAAATTATCAATCCTAGGGAGCATATGCTTATTTTTCATAGCCAACTTGTTTAACTACTTATAATCAATACGCAACCTCATAGTTCCATCTTTTTTCTTCACAAATAAAAATGGTGCTTTCTAAAGAGACACACTAGGGCATATGAAACCCTCACCCATGAGTTATTGCAACTAAATCTTTAACTCTTTAAGTTTTACAAGTGCTATTCTATATGGTGTTATAAACATAGGTGTAGCACTAGGCAAAACTTCAATGGCAAACCACACTTCTCTCTTAGGTGGTACACTAGGTAACTCCTTACGAAACACAACTTAGAATGGACACACAGTTGATATGTCCTCAATATGATGTTCCACTTTACTGATGTCTCTCATATGAGCCAAGTACCCTTTTCTCATTAGCTTTCTAACTACTATAGCTAATAACATATTATAGAGGAAATATAACCTTTCGCCTATAATAACAACATCCTCATCGCTATCAGAAGCTTTAAAAGTAACTCTTTTAAGCTTATATTCTACCATAATCTAACATTTGTATAGCTAATCCATACCCACTATCATATCAAACTCATTAAAGGGAAGCTTAATCAGATCAAACATAAACTCACAGTCCCAATATCAGAGGATAACCCTTAAACACTCTATTCACAATCACATTATCCCTCAATAGATTGGTTACTTATATATCATGCTTAAGGTGTTTAGGTTGTAGATTCCACTTATGTGTCAAATTAGTGCAAACATATGAATAAGTGGAACCAAGATCAATTAATGCATACATAGAGTTATCAAAGAGAGAAAATGTAACAATGATCACATTAGGTGCATCCTTTTCCTTACGGGCTCATATGGCATGTTGGCAAACTAGGCTTATGTCTCTTACCTATGAATAGTCTTAGAAGTGGCCTTTTATGGCACTCTGGTAGTCTCCTACCTCCTAAGCCTTCTATAATAGGAGTAGTGGCCTTGATACCATGTGTTTGCTATTCTTTCTCCTCAATCCTCTTAGGGCAATCCCTAAATCTATGATCTATTGCTCCACACTTAAAGTTTCCACCAGTTTTACACTAACACATTTTACCATGATGCCTACCATAGGGCTCACAAAGCTGTGTAGGCATACCTCTAGCCCTATATCCTAGGGTGCTAGCCACGAATGCAACCCTATGATCTTCTCTCATAGCTGGCTTGTACTTGAAGGAAGCTCTTTAAATAGACCTCTAACTTTGACCCTCAGCTTCATCCTGTATAGCTAAACCTTTCTGCTTCTTGTTGGTAGCAAAATAAGCATTGATCTAACCTTGAAACCTCTTATTTTAGTCTCTATTCCTCTATTTTTTGCATGCTTCATTAATCTCCTCAATCTTAAGAGCTACAAAAATCAACTTAGAGAATTCTCTGATCTGGAGGCTTACCACATAAACTCTGATCTCATAGTTGAGCTAAGCTTGGAACTTTTTACACCTAGTAGCCTAAATCACATCAGGAGCCTTTAAAAATCCTTCTTCTATTTAGATATACACATCTACTTATGCCTTAGCTGAAGAAACTCTCTACATCTAACCTTTTTATAGGCCTCGCTAATATACCATTTCTTAAACTCCACTCAAAAGAACTCTTAAGTGATTACCTTAACTAGTTTCCCTCTACTTAGTGCGACCCACTAGCTGTATACTTCTTTTTAAAGAAGAGATTTAGCACATATCAAACTCTCTTCTTCAGTGCACTCCATCTACTCTAATATCCTTGTTATTTGATCTAGCCAATACTTCATAGTAGTATAATCATTGGTCTTAAGGCCATAAAAACTCTTTCATATTAAATTTTTAGACCTTTTTCATGATAAATCGCCTATAAGGATCTAGCTATGGCTGAGGTACCACTCCAATAGGTTGCCTCAAAAGCTTGATTAAGGTAGGAAAAATCACCTATTAATTTTATGCTTAAGGTCCAGCCCTTTTAATTCATCTTGACTCATTAGGGCTCCATTGTCAACTTAATTCTCAATCATGAGTGACTGTAGCTTAAGGTCGACATATCGCACCTAAAAAAATTGATAGAGAGCACATACATGAGTGACTGTAGCTTACACACATGAAATGCAATGGTATGCACACCTTAATCACATAATCATATTATACATACATGCATATAGTGGACATATGACCTTAGGTCTAATGTAACCTAAACTAATTGCCTAATCCAAAAGTGCTTGAACTAGGCTCTGATACCATAAAATATGATGTCCCTCTTCTTGATGATCAAAACTATTAAATAGAATGGTGCCATATTATGTGCCTTAGGCACTAGACTCACTGATATTCACACTTTACATTCACAAATATAACTTGTACACAATATCTCAATCTTATATGTTATACTCATCACATACTTAATCTTTAACATCATTTCACACTGTAATATATAAAAAAGAACTAAAGAAATTCATCTTTATGTATAACTTCTACAAACAAATCTATAATTATGAAAGCATTACAAATAAGGATTTAAACTTTCTTATGATGATGTTTAAAAAAAAAATTAAAAAGAAGTCCAAAATACAAAAAAGGACTTTATAAAAAGTAAAAACCATAATAAATAAGACACATGGATGAATGCTCTAAAAATAGTTGCATAAATCCCACATGCAGTGCCTTATTTATTAATGCTTATCTATACCTATGTGTGGAAAACCAACTCGCCAAGTGAAACACTTATTGATGTATAAACAACTTTAGTTTACCTCACCACTATCATATCATACACAAATAAGTCATAGTAACATTATTAAATCAAAATATCACACATAACCATGCATGATCTTACCTGGACTTACCTCTAGGATTTGTCTCACTAGAATTTCATACATACACAAGCTCAAGATATACCATAACTAACTTACAATCATGTTTCACATGTTTTTCTTTTCATTGCTCATAAATTTTGCTCATTAAGCATAATTAATTCTCATATCAAATCTCATCTTATATACCTTAATAACTTTCTTAGACAATATATGATAACTCAAATAGGTTTAGTTGTATTAGCCCAATGTATGCCTCGACTAAGGTAAACTAGATAATAGAAAAACATACATTGGTATGATACCCAACTAGGGTTTATGTAACTGTACCTATAATATCACATATGGTATGAGCTTATAATAAAAATAAAGTACCTAAGTGGGGTTTACACAGCCGTATTTGCAATATCACAATCGCTTCAGAGAACACATATAATGTATAGTACTTAAGCGAGGTTTATATGGCTATACCCATAAAATCTAACATAAGTCATAGTACTACTACACAAATACTTTATTGGCATGCCAATCTATCCCAACACTAACAATAGCCTAGACATACATTGGCATATTTTATTAATTACCAATTTATCATACCAATTGTCTCATTCTCTATGTCTATGCATAGTCATCACATAATACACATTTTACTCATTAGGTTTATCATAATGCATTATTCTTAATTTCATTCACATATCTCATGTTACACAATAGGACATAACTTCATCACATGTTATGTTTTCACATGTGCCATATAACATACTTAACTTAATCTCATAGTTTGCTCATATAGCATACTTGCCACATCACATATTATATTATATCATTCTCGGTTTGATTAATGAACTTATCATGTCACAATCCTAAATACCTCACTTATATGATCATGGTTTATTGCAAACATAAATTCCATAGATTATCTCAACTTCATTAATACATAGGATATAAATTCTCATTTTAACATTATCATTATATGAATATAATATGCCTCTTTCAGTCAAATACTCATACATTACAAGCCTTAAGATCTATCCAAAGTTGGTATAAAATATAGACTTAAAAGGGTTCTCCAAAATCATTAGAGTTTAGAAAGAAATTCACAAAACTTGCTTATTTAAAGGGGGTCATAGCTTATACCCTAAGAGGTCATGGCTATGAGGTGCCTTAAAGGTCTTCACTTTTCATAACCCTCAATAGGCTTAAGGCTGCGAGACCTAAAGGTTTATGCCCATAAGGCCTGAATTTTGGCAAATGTTCACTGAAAAACTTTACGAAATTCAACGGTAAAACTTGCACAATTCCACTCCAAATTGCACCAATTCACTTCCAAATCAACTTTAACTCAATGCATATGAATTCTAACACATTTTTACACTTACACATGTAATTACACACTAATTTCACCAAATTTCATCACAAATTGCAAACTTTCAGTGAAAAACCTAAAACTTAAATTAAGAACAAATTCAAAGAGGAAAACATAAATTTGCCTATGCCCATACTATCTAATGGAGCAAAATGATCTAAACTTGTTCAAGCTTTAACAATGGCTTTCCTCTTAGCCTTCCTCTTTCTTGCTTCTATTTCTCCTTCTTCTTTACCATAACTAAAGTAGAAAACACCTCACACACGCACACGAACACATTTAGATGCAAAAATCAAGTTAATGCATTATTAATTTATTAGTTTCAATCAAATTATCTTGAAAAATGTTGAAAATTGTTCTCTATTGCTTGTAGAAAGATTGGCAGAAAAAGAAGAATGTACAATTTCTATGTACAATTTCTTTTTCTTTTGTTAATTATAATTGAAATTGGGTTATTTATATCTTTTGGAACCAATGGCTAGGATTAACCACTTAAATCTAATTGAATGGTTGACATGGGCTCATAATCAAATTTCACTTGCAATCCTTATAAAAATCATTTTTATGCAATTACAGCCTTAAATGCATAAAAATTCATATTTTAATTATTTTTATGAGAACATTTATTTATTTTAAAATTTGAGAAATATTTTTATTATTTCTCATGCATACACACACACACTTACAAATTATTTATTATTTATTCTAGCTTATATATTTGGGGCATTATAGGATGGTGGGCTTTGGATCATGGTCTTTTTAGAGCAATTTCTCTTTAGACTTCTTAGGCATTAGGAGACCTATTTTGCAAAAAAATTTACAGGTTAAAAAACCTAGCTTTGAGTTTGAATCTTAGTTGATATACTCAATATGAAAATAAAAAATACTAAGGATTGCTTGTAATTGTGCAAAAATCTATTTGGATGTAATGTATTGAACATCTTTTTGCAAAACTTCTTTTGCAAATTTGCAATTAATATGAAACAAAAACTTTTTATTGAATAAATCTCATTTAAATTTTTGAATGCACAAAACGATTAAAAGAATTTCTTTTTAATTGTGGAGTAATTTTTTTTAGCAATCATTCTAATGTGTAGAAGTGTATTAGACAGTCTTTTTCTTACCCCTTAGAACTTGCTTCAAAATTCCCTCGTATCCCAATTCTAATGCATTAGTTCTAACAATCTTAAAAGCTAGAGGATTAGCTAAATAGAGACAAAGAATGCTTTGGACTAGTTTTTTGATCTTTTATACTATTTTGGTGTGTTCTTCTGACCAAGGTGTTGGATTTTTCTTCGATGTCATATAAGGGTTTTGCTAGGAGGTTGACATTTGGATAAAAATCTAGAACATAATTCAAACTATCTAAAAATCTCTATAGTTGAGTTTTTTCTAGGATTTTATTTGGAAATTTGGCCATGTATTTTAGGCTTCTTTCAATTAGGATAATGATTCCCTAGGTTATGTAATAACCTAAGAACTTAACTTGTGTTTGGAAAAGAGAAATTTTTGATTTGGAAACCACTAAAAAATTCTTTTTGAAAACCATACAAAATGTTTTTAAGTGTTCGAAATGTTGTTCAATTGAAGTTGAAAAAAAATAGAGCATTATCTATGTAGACAATGCAAATTTTAGAACATGAATGGAAAATATAATTGATTTTTTGGAATTTATAAAGGGCATTTTTTAATCCAAATTTCATTATTATCCACTCATATTGCCCAAAAAGGATTATGAATTAGCCACACCGATTACTAGAGAACATACTTTATGCTTATCCAATAGAAAGGGAAAAGTAAGTGTTGAGAGAGAGAGAGTAAAAGGGAAGAATAGGCATTTTAAATTTAGATTCGCCAGAACCTTGACTTTATGTCAAATTTAGAGAAAATGAGAGTAGAATGCAATCTATAAAGTAAAGCCTTTTTATTCGAAATTGGACACCTGATATATTTTAGATCTTTGTTTAAATGTTTGTAATTTATTACTATCTTAGGGGTACCTCTTTCTATCTCAATTTTTTTTGTTAACATAGAAGGATGCACAGCTCTATACAGATCGAAATTTTGTGATCTGACCTTTGGACTCCAAATGTTGGATTTTTTCCTATAATGAGGTTTTAATTCCTATTTCATTTAGACCAAATGAGCTTTGATAGGAATTTGTTTTTTTCTAAAAATTCTACTTCATATGGTCAATCTATCAATTGTTTTTTCCTATTCCAGAAAGCATTTGGAAGATCGAAGCTAATTTCATTTCCAATTTAGAGTTAGAAATCAAAAATTCATTTTTTGATTGAATTTGTTGAAAGCTATTGTATTTTTAAAAATGAAATATCTTGTTTAAAAAAGTATAGATGTTGTTATTTTCTTTGGACTATGCAATTTACTTTATTTTCATACATAGAATAAGCCTTGATAAGATTTAGATTTCTAGTCCTAGGCTTTCTATGAAAGAAAAATTTAACCCTATCCCTTTTGAATTGGTTGAAATACCTTCTTGATAGACAATGTGGGGAGTAATCAAATTAATGAAATGAGTCTTTAAGATTACAATTTGATGATGTTCTTTGATCAAACCAAAAGATATATTGAAAGTGGAACCTTCACTGAGAATAAAGGCTTCAGTTTTGGATCTTACTGTAAGTTTTGAATCATTTTTTGGGATTAAACTTTCTTTAGATTCTTTGCAAAATGTTTTTTGAACTACATTTCTAATATAGTTAAGATTTGAACTTATATGAAATAAGGCTATAGTATCCAATTTGAATTCATGTGAAAAAACAATTATTGCCTTGATCAAATTTTTCCTAGAGGTTATATGTTTAAAAAGTCGTTAAGAACTTCATTTGAATTTTTTGAACTTTAGACGATAGAGGTTTCTCCCTCTTATTTATCTTTATTGTTGTAAAAAGATAAGAGACAATGGTTTAGGGGGATTTGGATATTTCAGCCTATTTTTTTGGAGTTTTTTTGTAATGCCCGACAGTCAAGGTCTTACGAACAGTACCTTTTGGGCCTGAGTGATGTTCCTTGTGGTGTGGGTTATCATTACGAGTCTAATGACTGGCGTATTGGTCATAAAACTTTGACGGCCCTAAAAATAGGGAAAATGAATGAATTAAAAAATTTAGCAAAACCAATAAATTATTTTGGGTTAAGAACTATCGTATGAGAAGATAAAATGAGGTCGGGCCGAGACAGCCCTAAGATGTACCCAGACGGACTCAAAAATATCACATCCTGAACCTAAAAAATTCCAATGAGTATGATGCAGGAGGAATTATAATTTTTTGAGGTTGATATATATTTTTTTGAATATTTTATTGTGGCAGGTGAATAGTATCAAAAAGTCAACTATTGAATTTGGACTTGAAATTTTATATGGGCCTTAGTTACACTAATCAAGGATTTTTAAATTTGAAATGAGAATTTTTGGAGATCCAGAGAATTTTTTGTGAATTTCTAAAGCTAAAAGTGCCATAAAATGAATTTTTGCCATTAGATGGCCATGTGGGCCAATCCCATGCAACCAACCCATCATCCTTAAAGGGGTTACACATGTGAACCACCTCACATGTACCTAAGTCTTCTTCAACCTTAAGAACAAGAAGAAGCTGATGCCACCCTATGAATTCCCCACCAAAATTTCTTCATTTCTCTCTCCTCTCTCCTCCAAACTTCACACAAAATATAGGAAACTAAACCTCCCTCCTCCATAGGTGTCAATTCCGCCAAGAAATTTGAGGAAAGGAGCTCAATTTGAGAAATTCACCACTTGGGTGAATAGTGATCAAAGTGTGTGTAAGTGCTCCAATTCCATTTTTTATTTTTGGTATAGGTAGATTAGACTATTCTAAGCATTTCTATAGTTTTAGATTTTAAATTAGAGCTCTAGATATTTTTTGAGAATTTTTCCAAGACAAAAATGGTGTATGTTTAGGGGTGCCACCTATAAGTGAGGAGAACTAAAGGAATAAGGCTAAAAGTGGTGGAGAAAAGGGTGTACTCACACCCTAGGTATGTGAAATAAGTTAAATTTGATATGTCTTATGTATATGTTAAGTTTTGTGTGTAAAACTTGTATGGAATTGCATAAACTTGGGTGTATGTGTGGTAGTTTGGTAAAATTAGGTTATATTGGTATTTTTGGCATCAAAATAACAAGTATGGTATGTTAATTTGGGGTAAAATGCATGTGTACATGTGTCAATGCATTATGGCTGAAATGTGTGTGGCATTGTGTATGGTAGGTGTAGGCATGATTATGGCATCTTATAAGTGGAATTAGGGAGCTTAGGATGGATAAAAACTATATGAACCTTGAATAGTGACATCTTTGGCACCAAAATGTTATGAAATGGAAGTGAAATGTACAAGTGTGAAATGAATGTTATAATGGCATGAAATTTGGGTCTTGTGATACGAGTATGACATATGAGTGAATATGGAAACAAAAGGATGAAAATTAAACTTGATTTGGGTTGGAATTGGTAGGGTACAAACTACTAAAATGACCAAATGAATAGTGTCAGTTGCAGAAATTGACCAAATGAATAGTGACTTTGCAATCGTGGCAAAGTTATGGAATTTTTGTGCATCAATTGTCTTAAAACATAGCCTAAGGGTAAAACTGGACTTGAGAACTAAAAATACTAAAATTAATAGTCTAAATTAGTGATTAGCCCATTAGTTAGACACCCACTGGATGGGTTGATCGGTCAACTAAAGCGTTAGCAGCTGTTAGGTAGTTTGGTCCTTCAGGGCCTACTACTGTGTGTTGGTTGTGGTGGGTGCAGCCACTGATGTTTTGACATGAACCCTACATGGACTAATCCCTACTACCCGTTTATTTGTTTATGGGTATTGGGAGGTCCTATGAGGTTGATCCCTACTATCCACCTTTGGTGATGTTGATGTGATTTACAGATATTGGGAGGTCTATGGACTGATCCCTGCTATCTACTAGTCTAGTATTGGGAGATCTATAGACTAATCCCTACTATTAGGTGAGGTAGGTGCAGCTACTTAGGTCCAAAATGTGGGCCACTGCATAGGATAGTCCCGCTATGCGGTGTCTTAAAGAGTTGTCTGTCTATCATGGGCCTATAATAATGATAACACTGATTGATAATATATTTGAATAACAAAACTTGAAAATGCATTGGACTTAGAAGAGTTAGGATGAACATAATGGTACACTGAATGTTGCATGTTACTTATATGTATGGTAGACATTTTATTTGATTTATTCCACCACTGAGTTTTATACACAGTATGTCGGTGTTCCGATGTGCAGGCCGCAGCTTGAGAGATAATCAGCACCAAATGACATTAATGTAGTTGTCTTCGAGTCTTTTGGTACTTTTTGTTTTTCCTTTTGAGTTTTGTATAGTTGTGCTCATGTATGTAGAGATCTTAAGGGTTATGGGTTGTTTGTTAAAATGAGAATGATGAACAGATAGGCATGTACAGTTTTATATGTTAATGAAAATTTGTTTATGCATGCTTAAGTGTTGATGGGTCTATGACTTTGTGATTTTATGGATTGTGTATACAAGTTGAGGATTGTTGTGATCTAGAGGACCAGAGGGTCTAGAAGGGGGATGTGTTTAAGCAAATGAGATTTGAAGTGTTTTTCTCTATAGGTTTATTTGGGGTTAGTACCCGAGTAGCCATTATGCTATCTGATTTTTTGTAATTATCTAAAAATGTCTGTTAGGAGTCTTAACGGACTAAAATAGGCAGTAATAAAGGGATGAAAAATAAAAAATGGAATAAAGGCATGTTTCTTCAAAGTTGGTCAACCTTTGGTAGAAGTTAAACGAAAGGCCCCTAGGGAAATCTAAGGATGGGTGGCCTCAGTAAGAAGTGGCATGCCTTGCTTGTTTCAGGTAGAAATGGGTAAGGGGTGTTACATCTTTTATTTCAACTTTAACTATTTTGATTTCTTCTTAGAGAGCTTGGATAGTTAATATTGGTTTGGAAACCATTTTTCTATTCAAAATGGAAATTAAATTATATGTGCTTGGGCTAAAATTAGGCATAATGGAAGAGTTCTCTCTGGGTTTTTTTCCTCAAAGGATTTCAAGAGTTTTCCTAGATATTCCTTTTAGATTTTTGGATTTTCCACTTGTTTTAGAATATGAATGATTAGTTCTTGGTCTTTTATGAGGATATTTATTTCTTTTGGATCAAATTCATTAGATGAGTTAGATTTTAAACCTATTATTGCTAATTCATGTATTTAGGAAAAGTAACTTTTTTTTAAAAAAAAATTAACTCACTAGTTTCGTTTAAAAGAGCTTTTATTTTTTTTTTTGATAGTGGCTTCTTTTAATCCTGGTTAGTGTAGTTTTCTAATCTTATAGTGATGGGCAATATGACCTTTTTTACCATATATGTAATAGGTTACTTGTTATTTAAAGGTAGTTTTGGACTTAGATTTTTTTCAGGCTTTCTTCTTTGGATATCTGAATTTGGTTTTGGATTTCTTATAGTATTCCTCTTTGTTGGGTTTTGGATTTTCTTTTTGGACTTGTGGATGGAAGATTTTTTGTGAGAATATTTGTTGCAAACTCCTCTACAACTTTAGAGATGGTTATTTGTTTAGACCTCAATTATTTGTAAAAAGAACATAGTTCTTGGTAGGTTTTCTTCATTTCCCACTTCAAACTTCATTGGATTTTAAGGTCTTGACAAATTTTTAGTCTTTCCTTTTGGGTCAAATTGACTAACTCACTATAAGTTAGCTAATTGTAATGAATTAGATCACCTAAAGCTTCTTTTGTGTAGTTCATAACTCTCTCTTAAGGGTGTTATAAGTCTTACAAGAAATTTTTCTTTCTAAAATGTTTGGTTAGAATCTTCTTTAAATATGATATTCATGTCCCTTTTTTTTCAAGATCGGTCAAACTGAATTAACCACATACTCAACTTAAATGTCCCCTCTCAAATCTCAAAGGATAAGAAGGAAATTAGAGGAATCTTAAGTCATTCCTATTTGAATAGCCTAGAAAGAGTGAGTTAGGCACTACAAGGTAGGAGTTGCCACCTAACCAAAGTTGGGAAATACCTTGTAGGGACAAAACTAGAGAATGGTTCGAAACCCTACTTTTATTTATATCTCAAGTTAATATAGAATTCTATATCAAATTCATAATTTTATCCTTTTCCTTAAGCAAATTTTGAGATTAAAATAAAGCATTCAATCACATATAGAGTTAAAAAAAGTATACATAAATTATAGAAAAATATACATGAGACTGAGTAATTGATTTTCTTTGAGAACTTCGATCTCACAAGCCAATTTATGAAGACAAATTTTATTATTGTGCCTTTTATTAAAGAAAAATTAAAACCCATTTTATTAGAAAACACCATTAATTGAATAGAAATCAGTTTGATCATTTTTTATGATATGTAAGAATCAATTTCTACCTATTACAACTTTCATAAAAAAATACAAAGAAATATTTATAATGAAAATTAAATTCCATTGCAATTACCTAAATACATTCTAACCCAAAAAGGTAAAATTTACAAGAAAATTATCTAAAATACATTCTAACCGAATAAAAATAAAATTACATTAAAATTACCTAAAATAAGTTAGGTGTTTAATAAAAGGAAAAATTTCAGTTAGATAAAACCCTAAAAGATCTCAAACAACTCACATCCATAACAAAAACACAATGTTAGTGT
>CANXYI011002750.1:0-10629 GCA_948208565.1 Hura crepitans
GATACCACCAAATGCGACACCCCCTACTAGATTCTTAAAGAAACCTTATAGGTGATGCATTTTCTGATAGGTCACCCATCTTAAGATTGCTCCAGGGGATAGCTCCTTAACACTTATTGACTATTCTATAACTCTATAAAATATTGCTTAGATGCCTAGTCTAATCCTTAATCATATCCATACATGGTCTGATAGCCTTAGACAAAGCAATTTACAAACACTTTTTAAGTCATAAAAAATTGGACAACATAATGGCTACCCGGGTGATATACTAAAATTTTTTACCTATTAAAACACTTTTATAAGCACACAATCCATACCTCCATTTGGATCCTTCTGGTCCTCTAATCAACATCAACACACATCAAACATATATCAAAATCAAACACATAGGGCCTTAGGCCCATAGTTATCAAACCACACACAAACCAAACAAACACCACACCTACTTATATATATCACATTCAGTTATAAATACAAAAATAGCAGCTTTTAAGTATGCGAACCCAACCCTATAGGATTTACCTAAGTGCCACTGCTAAAAGAAGAAAAATAACTTTCTGTACCCTTCAACTCTTGTATGGCTACACTATATAATCATCGAGGCTAGCTTGTTATCCTTGTTACTTGCACACCACAACACATGTACGCTAAGTATAAAACTCAATAAGCAAATCTAAATGATTTAAAACATGTATGAACACACACATACAAGCATAATTCATGGTCTAGCTGTAGTGTGTGAGCAACATCCCAAATGATTGATGTCATATAGATGATATGTCATATTTCTTTAAAATTACCAAAATGCCACAGTGGTGTATTTATTAAAATTCACCATTAGAAATACCATAAATTAATTTAAATTAACATTTTCCACTATTTTAAGTCCATATCACAAGTCTAACCAGATAGACGACACTTACAGACACTGGACCAAGTAGGAATTGAAAAATGTGCAGTAGCCCACATTTTAGACCCTGACCACTACATCGGCCTGATATAGCCTATAGGGATCAATTCATAGGAACCTCATAAGGGACAAAAATACTGATTATATTTACAATGGTTTAAAGTTGCTTTTGGTCAAATGTAATTAAGGTTTTAGCTAAGTGATAAAAAAATGGCATAAAGAAAAGGAAAATTGCATTATTTTTAGGTTTTGTCATCTTTCATCCGAGTCTGATTTTGAGTTGAGTGAAGGGTGTCACATAAGTTAACGAATTTCACATATTTTGACTAAGAATTAATTCATCCATAACTATCCTCTTTCATTTGATGTTATATGATTAAATGCATAAATACTTCTTATAATTAATTTCAAACATTACACTTATTATAACTACGTTCTTTTGACCATTAAAAGCCATTTCAATGGAAACACCAAAAACTTCATAAATCTTTAGGTATCTATAGCATATTAGTAAAAAAAATTATAATAAAAGGCAGATGTTCCATATTGTAACACCCCCTAGCTGATTCCCGAAGGAACCCGATAAGAGATGCTACTTCTTATAGGTCACCCATCTTATTTCTACCTCAATGGTCATTCGCTTAACACTTATAGCCTTAATTACCCCGGTGATCTATTCTTGCCATTTATTTATTATTACCATATGTTATTCTTATATTGACTATAATGAACTAATAAAATCATTTTATAGGATAGTAATCTAATTTATAGAAATTTAGGTAGCATAATAGCTACTCAGGTGAGAAACCAAAATTTTTAAACCTATTAGAAACACTTCAATATCAATTCTCAACATCACAGTCATCTCCTAGACCTTGGTCCCCTAATTAGTCAATCATCCAATCTCATCAACCAGTCATATAACATAGGGTCTTCGACCTACAATAGTCATGCATGCAAAAATACAAGCATACATATATAATTACAAACATTCATTGGATAATTCTAGTTTATCATTTGCAGACCATGGTATCTCAAAATACAAGTCTAACCATTTGTACATCTTAGGCATCACACCCTCTATACACAAGTGTCTTAGCTCTATACATACAAAATAGATAGAGAAATATACCTTCAAAGGCCGATCAACTACACTACACCTACTAAGGCTGGACAACTACTATTATCTACAACCTACGCATCAAAACATCGACATAATAAGTATAAACTCAATGGTGAATTTAATATAATATATATATGTTACACATAAAATCATGCATTACACACATATTAAGCTAGTCAAAGAGTTATGTAGGTTTAGATACATGTAGTTCTGCCATTTATTAACTTATCTTGTTACCTAAAGTTCAGTGTCTCATAGTTTATTATCAATTTCTACTCCTTCAATATTATTATATCAAAAATTGTCACAAAATCACAACTATCAACATTATCTGTACTTATTTATCTTATTCTATTTTAGGCCTATACTAGAAGACTACTCTTAAAGACACTAGATAGTGGATCCAAACTGTGTATTGGCACACATTTGAGGCCTCAATAGCCGCACCTACCCAAATCCATCCTATAACAAGGATCAGTTTATAAGAACCTCCCAAATTAGAGTGGCAAGGATCAGTCCTGATGGATCTCCCAACAATAATAAGGATAGCAGGGATAAGCTATGTAGGACCTCTCAAATCCCAATCATCATATCGTATCAGGTGGATAGTAGGGATCAGCCCTATAGAACCTCCCAAATCCATAATAAAATGGCAAGTAGGGATAAACATCAGAGGACCTCCTAATACCTAGGTGTGTAGGTCTCATTAGCAAAACCTCAGCAACTACACCCGCCATCAAATACATAGGTAATTGCCTAGGAGGAACAAAACCCCCTAGTAGCTACTAATTCCCTAGTTGATCTATTAACCCATCCAGTGGATGTCTAACTAATATGGGCCAATTTTTAATTACCAATTTATTTACATAGTTATAGGTCATTTACCATTACTTATAATACCATTTTCTTATCACAGTTACATGTATATTCTCACTTTCACACATTCATAAGTTACAATCCAATTTATGAAATTATCACTATTCATTTAGTCATTTTTATGACTTCAATTCCTTAAGTCATTCTTATCATACAATTCCTTCCTTTGGCATCAAGCTAGGATATCATTATCAATAAAGTTTCCCATTCCAAAATGTAATCATTATTACTATTATTCAATGATACATATACCCAGAATATTTCATCCATTTTACTTTTATACAATTGTCCACACCAAGCTATATTCTCATTACCAAAAATGGTTATTTTCACACTCAAGTATATTTATCATATTTCACACCATTTTAGGTCACATTATGCATGTTTTACTCACTAATATTTTTCTTTATCAATTATACATTTCATCTATAATGTATGCTCACTTTTTAGCCTAATTACTCTACCAATTCTTACTAAACACAAAGGCACACCAACATTCACTTTATGCACACCATTCAATCACACAATACTCATACACATATGCTTGCATTTCTCACACCTTAATCACACACATAGGCTTCTTATAACCATATTAACATACTTACACAAGCATTATGCCTTAAGATGCACACATACACAAAATCTCACATTTCCATACACACTTTTATCCATACATACATCAACACATATGCCAAAACACATATATTACATCAAATTCACATACCTAGGGTGTCAAGACACCCTTTTCCACCACTTTAAGCCCTTAGATGGCCTTTTTGACCCAGCTTTTTCTCTTGACCTAAAACATACACAACCTAGGGTTTAGAAAATTCCTAAAAAAAATTCTACATAGTTCCAAATCAAAATCTAATTACATGGTTTTTCATAGAATACTTAGGGCTACCTAAAACAAAAATAAAAAAAATGGGATTAAATGCCTTACACAAGAAATTGGCACTATTTACCACTTGTGTATATCTCACTTTCTAGCCCTTTTTTTTCTCAATTTTGTCACTTAGAATAGCTTTAAAAGGTTATGGAGGTGAAAAACCATATAAATTTTATAGGGTTTAGGCTTATATAGAGAGAGAAATGAAAAAAATGAGAGGGGAGAGAAACCATGGATGGCATCGGCTCCATGAAGAAGAAAGGGGGTGGGAGGTGTTTTGGCACATGTGGCACTCCCACATGTGCAAGCCTTTTTATATTATATGGGTGGATGGCTCGGATCGTGCCACGTGTCGATCTGATAGCCCGTTTTAACTTGATT
Source organism: Hura crepitans (assembly GCA_948208565.1). Classification (NCBI taxonomy): domain Eukaryota; kingdom Viridiplantae; phylum Streptophyta; class Magnoliopsida; order Malpighiales; family Euphorbiaceae; genus Hura; species Hura crepitans. Next base: position 4,183 of record CANXYI011002750.1, read on the forward strand.
TTCTTTTAATCTTTAAAAATTTAAAATAATTTCTTGAGAGCTCTAAAAATCATGATTTTAGTGTCAAAAATTCTCAATAGTGCCCATTAAGGGCCTTGTAAAATCTCATATCAAAACTCCCTTGGGAGCTAAGGTTACTATTCACTTACGTAATTAATAAATTTCAAATAAATATCAAATTACCTCAGAATATTAAAATTCCTTCACCAATAGACTCATTGAAAATTTTAAACTTTAAGGTATGATATTTTCAAGTCTATCCAGGCACATCCCAGAGCTGTCCCAGCACAAACTCAACTAATATCACTATTCACTAGTTTTTGGCTTAAAATGCTTTATTGGTTCTGCTAATAGTCTAATTAATTCATTTTCATAATTTTCTAGCCCATCACAGTTTTATGACTAGTACGCCCACTTCTAGCCATCATATGGTGCCCCCGCGTCCTAGGAGACACTATTTATGCCTCGGAGCTACTATTCATAAAATTGAGATTTATGAGTGTTACACATATTCTCACATATATAACAAAAATCCCCTTTTTATCCTCAAATGGATATCATTCAGCCAAATATAAAATTTTCCTTTTAAATATTTGTTCATTAGTTTTAAGGTTTAAAAGTCTTAATCTAACTTTAAATAAGTCCTTTCCTCTCATATTACATAATAAACCTAAATAAATTCAAAGTTTTCTTTAACCATAATTTCGACCAACATGAGATCCCACATCTCAATTATCAATTACATCAATTGCTTTTACTCAAAGCCATTATTGATCACCAAGTAAAAGTGTATCAACTCATTTACAAACAAATCACATATGACATAAAACCCTAACTTTATTTTTCAATAAGATAATAAATAGGGTTACAAAGCTTAGGAAGCACCAACCTTATATATCTTATGATGTCCTTTAAGTATAAAAGTTCACTTCTTTCCTCTTTTTAAGTTTTGACCTAACTAATCTCAAACTCCACTTTTGTTCCGAGCTTTGCAATATGCATACATAGCCATTAATCATATATATTAACATCATAACACAACCTTTTACTCATTAATTCCTTAAATAGGAATTACATAAGGGAGAGATAATACTTACCAATATTCTTAATTCATATTATCAAACTCTTAATTTCATACTTTGTCCTTAATTTCTATAACTCTCTTGTGAATTCAAGTTTACCATAAAACTTAGGGGAGAATCATATGTTTTGATGTGCTAAAAATGAAGAAAAGATAAGAAGGAGGTGTCAGCCAATTGAGGGAGAAGATAAATAACTATTCATCTTTTCCCTCTCTCTCTTAAACTCCCTTTTTATATGTCCACTTTCAAGGGTTATGATCAGCCTAGATGTCACTAATCCTTTCATCCTCTTAATCTTTTATTAGAATTAATTAATCTTATTTAAGATGACTTATTTAGGATTTAATCTAGATTAGTTACATTAACTTATAACCTTAATCCTTTTGTTAGTATATATTATCTTATCATATGTGGTTATGCATTACCTGGATTTTATTTTTTATTTTTTAACCCCAAAATGATCTTATTAAGCATCGATATTACAACAACACATGATCCATAACTTATACTTTTTGAAAATCTAATTTGTATTATTCAAGCACTAAGTAGACTCAGAAGCACTATTTACAACTTGAAGAGTGCTATTCATGAGCTTGGGATTTTTTGGTCATTACATCTAAATAGAAATAAAAATTTGGTGAAGCATAGATTATGATTTCTAGAATTTTGTATATAAAAAACAATATGTTACCGAGATACTGATTGTAGCAATCTATTAATTGCCTTTATTGGATGGGTTCAAGATTGCTTATTTTGCTTTCATCTTGGAGGTTTGTAACCCTCTAGGAACTAAATTGCTAGAAAGATCTCTAAAATAATCATTTCATTATCACATTTAAGCTTTTTAACTAGAAAGTAAAGACAAAATTAAGATACCATTTAAGCTTTATAATTATAGTTAATGATAATCAATAAACCAATATTAAAAAAAACCTACAAGCATACTTCATATTAAGCATAGGGAATAATGTCTAAATAGTTACCACAAAGTTTCAAATTAAGCAAGTTAAATGTAACAATGTTTTTATTAGCATCTTAAATAGAACCTAACATATATAAATAAAAGATATCAATGTTATACCCCTGATATACTAAAAATATACTATGATTATTCTAAACTACAAATTCATTGAAACATACATAAATTTAATTCATAGTTACAAAAAGCTCATATAACAATTTTAAATGCTAAACTCAATCAATTATATATAATAAAGTTTTTTTTTTGAAAAAAAGGAACAATCATTTTTCATGTTTTTTCTCAAAATGTAATTAACCCTTTAAATGTCAATTATGTTCTCACAAACATATCATCAAACAAGTATTTAACATTAACTTTCAATGAAGAAAAGTAATAATATTAAGATTAAGGTAAATGTAGCATTTATTTTCTCAAAAAAGCATATTATCAAACAATTGATGGATAAATATTTTCAATGATATTACTAACTAATTATTTTAATTTGCTGTTAAGAAATAAAATAATTTTGAACTCGAGAAATAACAATGAAAATATAAAAAAATTGTAAAGGATGAAGAATATGTAAAAGGTGAAGAATGTATTTTTTATAATGAGTTTAATGGTGTTTGGGTGGATAATTTATGATAATTGTTGATATAGTAATAATGCATTATAGAGAAGAAGGGAAAGAAGAAGAAGAAAAAGAAGAAAACACATTTCATAATTGAAATTAGAAAAAGTGCAATTCCTGAAATAGAAAATTTTTCAAAAAACTACTTTTGATAAAGAGCTTAAAATAATGTTGGAGTTGTAATTATTTTCCACTTTAGCTATATTTATGTAAAAACCCATAGAATATTACGAGGCCTTAAAATAATACTATAGAGGGATGTGGTGGTTTGATGGAGTCGCCACCTAATTTTACACTAAGACTTGCATTCTTTTGCCTAGAAAGGGTTTAGAATCAATATTTTAATTATGCCATTACAATATACTTCTTTTATATTCTAATGTTTATCAATCCCTTATCAAGCAAGCAAGTGAATAAATTTAAACCGTACATCATTTTTACATGTCAAGAAAATAAATTGCAATAAATAAAACATATATCAATCATCAATAATAAGCAACATACAAAAATTATACAAAATAGGTTAATTGTTACTTGAAAGAATGACCTGACAATTGCTCGTGATTCCATAAGAATTAGTGGTAACTACCCAACTCCAATCTCTAGGAGATTAGCCTCTACTAGTATATATTTTATAATCACTTATATTAAGGAAAAATCAAAATCCATTTTATTAAGAAAATACCAAATTGATTATCTATAATAATCATTGATGTGAGATTGTATTTTACAAGTAAAATAGGTTTAAATAATCTACCTATTACAATTGGAACACATTGTCACACCCTTACCCAATTTCCAAAGAAACCCGATAAGAGAGTGAACTTCTCTTAAGGTCACCCATCCTTAGATTTCCCTAAAGGTTATTCTTTTAACTTCTATTAATTTATTCTATTTTTCTACTTACGTTTGAAATTTTTCTATCTTTTCTTTATGTTCATTTCATTACAGTCAAAATACATAGTGAAAAACTTTCGTTTCGTTAGAAAACATTTTTATAGAAAATCAAATAGCATAATGGCTGTCCAGGTTAAAAATCAAAATTTTTCCTGTCATAAAAATGCACTTCAATATATTTTATACATCATTCCTCATCTTCTAGACCCTTCTGGTCCTCTAAACTCATTAACATACACAATCACACATGCATAGTCAACATATTAAATCAGCACTCACAACCATAGGGTCTCAGAACATACACAATCACACATGCACAGTAAACATATTAAATCGACACTCATAACCATAGGGTCTCAGACACATCATCATCAAAGAAATTTAGACAAGTCAATAGTTTATATACATATATTATAGACATAAAGTCATTTTGATTCATTATTCACATTTTTACGGACATTTTATATATAATTCCTTGTACATCCCCAAAAGCCCACTATTATCTATTATATGAGTACACATCCTAACTTTACAAACAAAAGAAAAGAAATAGTACCCTAGAAAACCTACACATTAAAACACCGATACATTGAGTATAACTTAATGGTGAATTTGAATAAAACATATGCATGCTTCACACTCACACATACATTCATAAAATTTTAGTCATTTACAGCAATTCATTTCCATTCAATAGACAATTACAGCTATTCAATGTTCTTTAATAGGAAATTACAATAATAGCATACATTACATCATAATTTGCATTCTCACTAATCGTTTGTGGTTATTTCATATATATTCATTATTGTTTCATGCCAAGTTTTCATTCCATTTTAACCTTTATAACATCCATTTATTTTTAATTAACAAGCCTATACTGATAGACTACACCTAAGTACACTAGATAGTGGAATCCTGGTTGTGTAGTGGTCCACATTTTGGACCTTCACTATAGCTGCACCTATATCATGATGTGAAATGGTTCTATGAACCAAATCGTGGCTATACCCACCCATGATAGTTATATAGTGGCTCTAGAAACTAAAACGCTGCTACACCAGACCAAAAAAATATCATGCAGTGGCTCTAAATGAACCATAATAGTTGCACCCGCCCATAGTCATGATAAAATTGGTATTGATCTAAATTATCATACCTAGTAGCTACTTTATTCCTAGTTGGCCAGTCAACCCATCCAATGGGTGTGTAACTATATGGGCTTTCTATCTATTTTTATTTTTCATTTAGCTTTAGGTCATTTTTCATTATTCTTTTCATCATTCTTCTTTCTAAGTGATTTACATAATCACTGGTTAGGGCAATTTCCTTTGGCTTCCTACAAAGTTTTCATCATATTTCCTCATGTGCCTTTTCAATTCTCATTTTCTTTACAATATTATGCCACTTATGTATCTAAATGGCCATTCACATCTATGCACACACATCACATGTCTCATCAATATTAGGTTGTATAACCTACATATTCATTTCATGCCATTTTGTTACTATTTTATACTTACATGATCAATACACATACATACACATAATGCACACCTTTCGGCCATTTCATGCTCCATACTCTCCATATTCATTTTCAACCAATTTATCACAATTTCATGCTTCATATAAACATATACATAATATATATTAACATATCTTAATCTCATACATATTAATGGCCATTTCATAGACACACATTCATAATACATATTTTGGCCAGTCTAAGTCTCTCAACATACATCTTCCTTTCACTATATTTCATCACATTTTTATACATTAAACATCACATTCATTGTTATATTATTCATTCGCATACATTTACATCCACTATTTACACATACTTCATCCATTCATCTTTTGCCCATTCTAGAACATACATAAATCATATTCATTTCAAGCCTTTTTTTACCATTTCCTTTATTATTCATACATATACATTATATTGATCATTATATCATTCATTTACTTACATAAACATACACCATTCTCACCTATAATATACATACATCATTCGATCATTCCTCAACCATCATTATACACCTTCCATTCTCACCATTTATTCACATTTCTTTCATTCATACACATTTTTACACCAAATACATCAATTACATCATACAAATACATACATTTTTCATATCATTCTCATAATTCCATACTAGTTTACATGCCAAAATTCATACAATGCTCATGCATATGTTTTCAATCAAATTCACATACCTCTATGAAGACAATTCACCATTTTTTAAGGGTCCTTCTAGCCTTTCTTTCCTTTCTTCCTCTCTTTCTTACATACACATTACTAGAATTTAGAAAAATTCTCAAAAATCTATTTTAACTCTAAACTTCATTCTAATTACACTTAGAGTCTTAGAATAACCTTTAATTTCCATAAATAAAATAAAAATTGAGTTTCCTTTACATACACTTAATAATGTCACTATTCACCATATGAGAAATTATCCCATTTTATGCCTCTTTTTGATGAAATTCCACTTCTATATGCTTATTTATGGTGTGGAGCGAATTTTAAAGGGGTTAATGGGTTGGATTGGAGGAGAAATAGAGGATTTAAGATAGAACAAGAGAGAAAAATGTGAATGACAAAGAATAGGAAATGACATCAGGAAAGTGGAAAGAAAAAGGGAGAAAATGATCTCATGGGTGCATAATGGGCCTTGCTACACTTGATTCATGCTTTATGTAAGTGGTATTTGGGCCTCATTTCATTTATTCTTGATTTACATTCTCAGTTTAATTTGATTTTTCTGTCAACTTTTAAAAATTCATATTAATTTCCATAGACTTCTAAAAATACTATTATTGGTGTCAAAATTCATCATTTAATCCCATTAATGGTTTTATAAATTCCATAG
>CANXYI011002864.1:0-10636 GCA_948208565.1 Hura crepitans
TGTACAATTAGTAGTTGAACATTATTTCTCTCATAAAAAGAGCGCATGCGAGATACTTTGCCCATATACATTAAATATGTTCAATCAAGTCAAAATATGAGGTCTAGCCTATTCCAGTTATAAAAAGCCCAATGGGTTTGATAGCATTTCGAGATGATTAAATCATACTTCACGTATATTAGCCCACATAGCACACAATGAATCATTAATCGGGGTACCTAGGTAAAGTTGCTATTGGTCATTACATAGGCTCATGGTTTGGTCGCACAAGTCATGGTCATCCAAGCATGGTCCCTCCACAATAGGTTTATCTCTTTATGAGCATATGATTGATTGGTTCACCATTTCATATACCTTATTGGCACTATGATTAGATTTGATGCCATCTCTAACAATCTTCCAATTTGAGTGAAATTGGGTCTGTGCTTTGAAACTACATTAGGGTATAAAAGGGACGCCTAACTTATTCTAAAGCTCTATCATGTGATGGAATTTTGAAAATGAATAATATCATAAATTCAAAATATGAAGTTCCATATAAATTTGAGGTACTTTTAGAGCATGGTCTCATGGTATCCCCAGTGAAGTTGCCACTATTCGCGTCCCTTCCTTCCCAAGACTGATCGAATCAAAACAGTCAAAGACTCAACCGAAATCTCACTCTTCGAGTCTTAAAAGACGAGAAGGAAATTAGAGGAATCCTAAGCCATTCCTATTTGATTAGCCTAGAAAGATTGAGTTGGGCACCACAAGGTGGGACTCGCCACCCAACCAGAGTTGGGAAATACCTTGTAGGGCCAAAACCTAAGTGTTTTGGAACCTTACTCTTATTTATTCCTCAAGTTAATACAAAAATTCGATTTGAATTTATAATATTATTATTTTTCTCAAGCGGGTTTTACAATAAAAGTAAATCACATATTCATGTGGAAAGAATTGCAAAAACATATTTACAAAAAATAAATAAAGTGCTTAAAGTTAAAAATATCAGTCTTTAGACAATTTTCAACTTTTGTATCCACCACACTAGATGAGTTAGTCCAAGTCATGAAGATAGGTATATTAAGAATTATCTTTTTCTATGATAAAGATTTTCCTTTAAAAGGATGACAATACATGGCCCCTTTTTATCAAGGCTAAAGTAAATGGAAAAAAGATGAGTTGTGCCATGGTTGATGATGGTTTGTCTTTATCTGTATGTCTGGTTAAGATTCTTACAGGTTTAGGAAGCAAGAAAGAGGATTTGCTACCTTTCAACATTACCATCAAAGCTTATAATGACACATGTAGGCAAGCTAAAGGGTTGTTCATCATTAAAGTTCAAGTGTGGGGTTGAATTCAGTATAATAGACATTCTAACCACCTTTTTGTTAGTTATACACCTTAAAGCATATGTATGATATGTAACCCTTATACCTAACTGATATACCAATTTAGGTACATAATGCCACTATATCGATTCGTTATTGTTTTTTTTATCATTTTATCTTTATTCTATATTTAGTTATTTTAATATAATTATACTCTTATAATTTACATACAGTTTCACATGTAATTGACATATATCACACATATTCATATTATTTACAACATTTAACACATACATATGCATTTTGAGGAAACATTTATGATATTTAAACCTTGTTCAATGCAATATTCATTTACAAATTTTTGAGACTAGTGTTCATATATATATTTTATATAACATTTACATATTATCACATGCAAGAATGCTTTATTATACAAGGATGCTAGTGGTGGATTCTTATTACCTGTTTATCTATCATGTAGACTCTTATTATTGTAGGACTCAATTTCCTACTTCACTTAGCCTAATCCATAACTTATGTATCAACAAAGAAACTGATGTGCTGAGCATAGTCGCTTGGTTGTGTACTCTAATACTATGAATTATGCCATTGTTTTACTTATATTTATACTCCTTGTATTTTCTATGTGCTTCTTAAATGTCTTATCAATTTTGTATTCAATTATACTATTTCATTTTTATACTATTGGTCATGATTACTAATATAATTCACTTATTATTTTTAATTCTATTTTCTATCATATACATTTTTCTTTATATCGGTTTATCATATATTATCATTTCGATTGAATAACTTTTATTTATTAGTAAACTCCATTTCTAAATTATATCCTATCTCACGTCTTTAATACATATACAATTCGATAGTTGGCATATATCATTTTTTGCCTATCAAAATAAACTTTTAATATTTGTTGAACATATGTATTTACCTTTCCTTTATAGTAACTTCTATGCATATTAATAGTACATATTTATCTTATAAACAAATACTGTATATTCATTATGTATATTCACATGATTTCTATTTGTTCATTTTCCTTTCACATAGCTATAACCTCTATCTTTCTTTCTTTTTATACATACATTCTGTTCACATAGCTATAATCTTTATATCTCTTTTTATTATTCCCATACATGTATACAAATAGTCAATTATTCAAACCCATTCATATTATTCCATAACTTTATGGTCTATATTTCATCTATACCTATATTCATTTAAATTTAAACTATAATTTATTAATTAAGCTATGTTTTTAAAGATGCCTTTGTAAATTTTAAATAAAACTATTCATTTAGTTTTTGTTCCTTATAATAATACTTTTTAACTTTTTTATATATTTAATATCCTTCTTACTATCATATATCGTTTATGTTAGTTTTGCCCTTAGTAATCCTATAACAGTTATCCATGCCAGGATAAAGTGACATATAGAAATATTAAACCGAAGTGTCCTAAATAACAAATATGTCACTATGTGCCCAAATAACATATATGGGGAAATAACACTCTCCTTGAATAAGAAATATGCACCGAAGTGTGAAATAAATATGCATTAAAGTATGAAATAAATATGCAACTATGATAGATGGTGGTTCCCTAGTAGACCATTCAACCTATCCTAGGCTATAACTGTCTAAATTATTAAGGCTTATTGTGATTATATCTCTTATTAAATTATCAATATGTAGAGTTATTTGTATATTAGTCTATAATAGTTGATGATATTTATTTATTTATCCATCATACAACATATTACAATTCAATTATATTCTCAATGTTGGTGTAGTTTCACTTACTCAGTTAACTATCAAATACGTAGGTACATATAAAGAGGCTTCAATTAAACACATATAAATTCATAATAAATTGCATTTAGATACTCATAAACTTGTAACAAATACAATTAGATAATTATTTCTTGTTGCAAATGAGACACACATATAATTTTCAATTTATACTTACATACCGATTCTTGTGACTTATTCTATGATGTTTTACTCGATTCTCTTTTCCCTTTTCTTTCCATATAAGCTTGACTTCTACTTGTTTTCATTTATCTATTTTATCCTTTATTGTCTTGTTAACTATAATTTCTATGAACTTTTTTCCATATTGGAAATTAAAATTTTCTAATCATATTTATTTTGAGAATTATACATTTATTCAATTCATATAACCTCCTTTTACATTTATTTTCAAATCTTTATATTTATTTGCACATAAATTTTACATGGTAATTCTTATAGTCTTTCCAACATGTTATTATTTTTTTATATTATTATCATTAAATATAAACTTTCATAAATCTCTCTCTTTATCTACAATATCCAAATATTCACTTCTATCAATTTTTCCTTTATTTAAATTCTATTTTCCCTTTCTAAATTTCCTTATTATCATTTCCCTTTATGTTTTAATTATAATTTGTAACAACTATACATATATAAATTTTTATTTTCTTTATTCATTCCATATATAAGTTTTCTTATATAGTCAACTTTATTTTATCTCTTTAATTAATTTCCTTTTTATTTTTTTTAATCCATTTTTTTCAAATAAAAATTTACTAAGCTCACATTATTTTTCATATTTAATTGAATTTTCTTTATCCTATGCACATAAATGTCTTTTCCATTTTCACATAAATTAGCTCATGTATTCACATTAGTTCTTATTTTATTTTTTATTTTTCTTTATATTCTATAATGTTGTAACTATTTATGTTTTTCTTTCTGTATGCTCTCAGGACCTTTATTTTCCTTGTTTCTTATCTAGTTTATTAATTCTATAAATCTTTTATATTTTTATTTTCAATTAATAATAACATGAATAATTATAACTAATCTTTAAACATTAATATTTTTTTCCAATAACATTTACCATTACTTAGTTAATAGTTTAATGTTCATCATATAGTTTCATTTACACATAAATTCCTTATCTTTTACATCAGTCACATATTTCTCTTGTCATATATTTAATCCTCTACTCTCAATGACACACATATATCCTTTTATGTCTCATATAACACTTTAGTAGATTACATATTCATATATATATATATATATATATATATATATATATAATATTTCTTTATTCTCTCATAAATCACACTAAATAATTTCTTATTATTATTTTAACATAATCAATATCAACTCCATTCTTTAAACTTTTTATCACTTTAGGATATTCATATAAACTTTTAATTCTTTAGCATATTTTCATCTTATGCCTCAAATACTTGTGTGTGTCATTTAATGCTTTTAGTAACCTATATTATATCCATAAATTCCATCATTACATAAATTTTGAATTTTTCATTAATTTTCGTATATAAATGTCTAATTTTAATTTAGTGCTAGTTAGCCATTTCACTATTAAAATTCTTGTGTTAATTTCATATAATATCACTTAAACATTAAAGTCATCTCCATTTACTTCATGTCTAATATTTCGGCCTAAATGGGATTAAGAAGTGTTACACTATTCTTTATATGTTTTAAGCTTTTAAATCCCTAATTTTTAACCCTAAATGAAATCGTAATCCTTCCTTTTCACTTAAGTAACTATTATGTCAAAAAATCTTAACTTACATAAAGCATATAAGCATAACTCATGGTATTTAAAATACACATACCTAAAATGGATTTTCAATCCATATAATATCTCTCTAATTCTCTGCAATCACTCTTCAATCTCTCTTTTTTCATAATTAATTCTTCAATCCTTCAACTTCCATATTGGTTTTCCTCAAACAAAATGCACCAAAATTCCATTAATCATATAATTTCAACTTAAGTTCATAAACACTAATCTAAAAACCTCAAATAACTCATATAAATTATTTAGTTTGAAGAATGACTTACCAACCTTTAAGTGACCTTAAACACTTATTTTTCTCTTCCTTTCTTCCTCTAAATCCATCTTCTTTCATACATCATTGAAGGGCTAATGAAGTATTTTGAATAAGATTTTTATTTTTAGTGTAATAATTTGAGGTTTAATGGTGGATGAACAAAAGAATTTTTTTAGAGGAAATGGGTAAAAGAATTTTGTTCATTAAAGGGTAAAAAGAAAGGAAGAGTTGGCTAAACCTTATGAATATTTTTCATTATTACCTTACTTACACATGTATATAAATGGTAGAGATTAAAAGAAAATAACACATGTATGGTAGGGATTTAATCCAAGTGTCCTCATTTTCTTTTACATTTATTTATTTTATTTTATTTTGGATGGCTAAGATCCGATATATCACTATTTGATCCAATGGCCAAGATTACTCCTTACATAAAAATCTTATCATGTTTATATCATAAATTTGTCATTTTCCTTATTTAATTTCCCAAATTTATTTTTAATAGTTCCACTCATAAATAAATTATAGCACTATAATTTTCACATTCCTCTAATTATTTTAGTATTATGATGTGTAAGTCTCAATTTTTTTTGAGCATATGTTTCGAAATTTTCGATTTAATGCTGAAGGGTTACTATTGATACCCAATCATAATCTAGATTTCATTTTTAATTTTTAACCTCTTATATAACCTCATATGCCTTTCAAATTACATAATAGTTCATCTCATAATTTATACTATCTTGTGGTCAAGTTAACTCTACTTAGGCTTAGGAAGTACTATTTACGACCTGAGTGTCACTATTCATCAGGACCATCTCTTGAACCTCATTCTTTCCATAATTTCATGTTCCTCTCATGTAAAATTCATATTTCTTATATTTTACCTTGTAATCCTCTCATCATATGGCCACCAAATGTACATTACCAATTTTGCCTTTAGTTTTCTCATGTATTTCCCTTTTTTGCCCTTTGGCCATTTTATGCTCAATAGTTTACATCAATTGACTCTACATGATCTATATACCTATTTTATTTCCCATTTTTCTTTTAATTCTAACTCTATCCTTATATATACTGGATCAAAAGTTGGTGTGTGACATAATATATACACTATTTATCAATACAAGGCATTTTCTTTATTACATGGTGCTTTATTATGTAATTATTTGCTATGACTTAAACCACATAATAAAGTCCCTGGCATATAATCATAGTGCAGAAGAAATCATAAAGTGTTCATGATGTGAGATTCTTATTGCATGTAAATGTGTAATACCTAAATTATCCTTGGTCATAGTATTAATAAGAAGCGACATTATTAATATGGATAGAAAATCACATGTTATACTTTTTAACTGGGTTAAGTAATAGTTCTCACAAGCTATAAGCATAAAATGCTTAAAGTTAACATATGGATGCTTGCTTGGGAAGCAAGTTCATCAGTGTTGGTTTTCTCGAGATAAATGCTGAGGAAATTTTAAAAATTTTGAGAAAACCATACGATGATTATAGATCCAAAAGATTCAAAGTACATTAATAATAGATAAATTAGTAGCACAAAGATTATTTACTATTATCAATTAAATTGAAATGCCTTTTCTTTTGCTATTCTTATTTAGTTTTTGCAAACCATAGTAATCCACTTCAGCAACACGTCCTAGGTATTCAAGAAGTAGAGGAGAAGGGAAATGTCAATCACTAGGTGCTATTAAGTGATTCACATGAATGGAAGAAGAAGAAGAAATAATTTTATGTAGTTTGATGGCTTGTCCTATACATGTAAGTAAGGGTTGGTATAAGTGTGGAGGCTAACTAATTTACGGTATATTTATAATGTTTTAAAACCTTTCTAGGTTAGGCTGATAAATTTAGTGTCTATTTATAATTCTTTAAACCCAATCTAGGTCAAATTTTAACATTTAAAAATTTACCTAAATTAGCCTATAAGAGCCAAGGAATTAGTCGCCCTTTTTAGCCTATGCATATAAACTTAGAACTAGGCTTATGCGTATACTGGACATGGCTAATATGGGTTGACCATATATGGTTCAACATGGCCCCACATTTTATCAACTTTTGGTCTTACTTAAGGCCTATTTAACTATTGAAAGGTCCATAAAAATCAAACCTAAAAACCACTACCAATTAAGCTTAATAGGGCCTAGTTTCAAGAAACCCTTATTTTTGGACTGTAACATTACAATTGGGCTCTAACCGTAATTGCTTATTTTTTTTCTTCTTAATTCATCTTTTAATGATATTTCATATCATTAAACCATTCAAACTATTTGAATCTCCTCACACTTCTTTTGGTGTGTGACCCTAGAGGTTTCTCAAGTATGCTATTAGCACATAATAAACTAGAGTCCCGGTCCAACTAGGGCTCTTATGGTTCAATCCAATTGAGCTCACAATTAATTCTCAATTGATAATTCATTTATGTACAAATCTTGAGATGTTTTTAGTCATACATTAAGACTACCCAAGTGTTGAAAGTAAAGTGGTTTGAGTTAACCCTTCCATATCTAGTTTCCATGCAATTTGTCATTTCACTTTACTTGATCTTATTTAGGTTTGAGTATGGATTTGTGTCAACTTCATGCTTACTAAGTATGTATAATTAAGCCCTAAACATGTTAGTTCTAATATTTTTATCTTTATTCCTAAAATGCCCCTATGAATCCCATTTACAATTGTATTTCACTTTGGCTAAAGTTTTCTGAAATATAGGCATACTAAAATGATGAGATAAACTCCTTATTATAATCTAGGGTGGTGAATCCTATATTGATCACTCAACTACCTTTAGGTATCTCAACCTATACCTAATCTCCTCACTATGTAGACATTATCACGATGTAAAAGCACTAGAGTCAAAGTATAGATCTTGATACTTAAGATAACCTTGGTGATCACAAGTTAAAAGATTCTTTATTGATATGATGAGATGGTTTCACTGATATAGATTATGTATATTGATATGATGAGATGGTTTCACTGACATAGATTATGTATCTATGTGAACTTCTTATATTAGGCCTCTAATGGACTTGTTTTGCAAATAAGCATCCATATGTTAACTCTAAGCATTGTCATGTTTACAATTTGTGAGAACTACTACTTGAATATGTCAAAGAGCATAATATATGCTAGTCTATTTGCATTAACAATATCCCATTTTGTTAATACTATGACTAGGGATAGTCTTGGTATTTCATGTTTGCACGTAATAAGAATCTCATATCATGAACACGTTATGATTTCTTCTACACTATGAAAGAATATCGGGGACTTTATTACATAGTTTAAGATCATATCAAATAAATGAATTAACATAAGCACTAATGTAATAAAGAATGCCTTTTATTATAAATGATTATTTAAATGTACATAAAGTATCATTATTACATGTTTGCTCTTGGGGATGCAACAAACAATCTCCCACATGCATTAGAGCCAATCACTAATATAACTAATACCCATATTTTTTACATTGAGATTGAATTTATGTTGTGATAGTGCCATAGTGAGAGGAGCAGTAATCTTCTAATCAATAGAGACTCTCTTAATCTTCACATCTTGTCTACTAACTATCTCTTGGATGAGATGGTAGAGCCTAAGCACATGCTTAGATCATTGATGAGACCATGGTTCTTTTGCTTGTGTAATGGGTTCATTGTTGTCACAATATAGAGGTATTAGGTTAACAATAGTCAATACCACTCTTAGTTCATTAATAAATTTCTTTATTTACATATTTTCTTTAGTTGCATCAAAAGCTATAATACACTCTACTTCGATAATCAAGTTTGCAGTTGTATCCTATTTAGAACTCTTCCAACTAACTACACCTCTTACAAACTAGAACACATAACCTATTTAGGATTTGTAATCATCTTTTCCAAACTAAAAGCTAGCATCCGTATACTCACTTACTTGTAAATCCCTTTTTCTATACACTGAGAATACATCCTTAGTCCTTCTCAAGTACTTAAAGATATTTTTGATTGCCTCCTAATGTTCTTATCCACCTTTTATCTCTCGGTATTAATGTTATAGAGTTCCTTTTGATTATCAAGAATATATGATCCATTAATAATTGATATAGAATAATATAATGTATTATCTTTATAAATTTAGCAACCTTTACTTTTATTAATAGAAATATCAAAATCTTTTTCAACAAGACATGATAAAGAAATAATATTCTTAATTAAGGAAGAAGCATAATAACAAGTATTAAGTTTTAATACAAGTCTAGAAGGAAAATCTAAATGATATGTTCCTATAACTAATGCAACAACTTTTGATCCTTTTTCCACCCTCAGGTCCACATCACCCTTATTCAGCCTTCTACTGCCCTTTAATCTTTGTATATCAGAAACCAAGTGAGAACCATAATTGATATCCAATACCCATGTGTGATTTTCAATAGTAGTACTAGTATTAATCTTAATAACATTAATACTTAAAGTAAAGGCATCTCTATGTTTCTCGTTCTTGTAAGATTGTAATGCTTGAAAATCTTGAGGTTATGAATAGTACTTCTTGATATGTGAATAGTATTTCTCCTAGGTCACACTAATCTTACTTAATGGATATATTAATCATAATATAATTTTTTATGAAATTAGAAGTGAAAATGAAGTTATTTATATGGTTAAAAATGATAGTTAAGTTTTTAAGGCTTTGTTTAGGAATAGTGACCTAGTAAAAGCTGAACCGTAAAAATATTTCATTTTTACCCAAATTAACTTAGAATGGATATAACTTTATACTCAAATATTCTAAATAGTCCATTGGCACTAGAATTAGAATTTTTAGATATCGAGAAGTATTTTTTCTAAATCGGGTAAAGTTAAAAAGTTACATTTTTAATGGTTTTTCTTAGTTTTTGAGCTTAGGTTTTTAGAGGCTTATAAGACTTAGATTATATGATTTATAAAGGTTTGAAGGGATGGTAATTAAGGAAAGAAAGTGGGGAATTTGATTAAAAAAAAGAAGGAAAGAGAAGTTGAATTTTTTTATTGCCACCTATATAATGGTCAAATTTGGCTTAATGTAGTTAACCTTGGAATAGTGGCCACCTCCTCCCCCTCCTTTTTTCCTCTTAGCTGACACCATTGATGGGGAAAGAAAGCTTAATTTTTCTTCTTTCTCCTTTCAATCTCTCTTTCTCAAGACCATCTAAGCCCTAAATTGAAGCCTTCATAGTTCTTAAACCTCAATTCTAGCAAGAAATTTAAGAGAAACCAAAAGATTTTCATGATTTTAAGTATCAATGAATAGTGTCATGATTTTGATTGAGTAACTTTTTTTGAGCTTTAACATTTTTCTAAGATTCTTTAGGTGCCTAAGAGAGTGTTTATCAAGTTAGATTTGATTTTTAAGGCACTTATGAGTTTGTATAATTTTTTTAAATAATGAGCCAATTTAT
>CANXYI011002874.1:0-10502 GCA_948208565.1 Hura crepitans
GTTCACACTTTTTGGCACACATAATTGGTCATGATAGTACAAACAACCGTCTTCCTTAATCACAAACTTGGTAGACTTCCCCTCTTAAATCTTACTTATGATACTCTAAAGTCTATGATCTTTTTTTTTTGTGAATCCTTAATCGTATGTATCAAGCTTGGCTTGACTTGCAACTCAACCAACAAATGACCGTCATCTTGTAGCTTCAAGCTAACATATATTGCCTTTAAAGCTTACATGAGCTTTCTACTTAAAGCATCCGTAACTTTATTAGCTTTCCCAAGATGGTGGTTAATAAGACAATCATAATCCTTGATTAACTTTATCTATCTCTTTTACCTCAAGTTTAATTCTTTCTACGTCGATAGATATTTCAGACTCTTATGGTCAGTGAAAACATAGCACTTTTCTCAATATAGATAGTGCCTCCATATCTTTAGAACAAACACAATAGCTGTGAGCTCTAAGTCATGTGTCTAGTAGTTTCTCTCATGAGGTTTTAATTGTTAAAAAGTATAGGCAACAACCTTGCCATCCTATAAGAGTACACATCCTAACCCATTCAGTAAAGCATCATCGTATATGGTGAACTCTTTCCTTGACACTGGCTAAACTAAAATTAAAGCCTCTATCAACTTACTCTTGAGCTTGTCAAAACTCTCTTGACACTTGCTATCCCATTCAAATCTCACATCTTTCCTCAGAAGATGTGTTATAGGGGTTGCAACCAAGGAAAACCATAATAGCTAACTAACCCTAAGAAACTCCTAATCTCAGTCATTTTCCTTGGTGGTTTCCATTCCATAATTGCCTAAATCTTACTAGGATCAACCCTTATACCTTCTGCTGATGCTATATACCTTAAAAATGCTACTTCCTCTAGCCAAAACTCACACTTGCTAAGCTTTGCATAAAGTTTATAGAATGTCATCTATGAAAACCACCACAAACTAATCTAGAAATGGTCTGAAGATCCTATTTATAAGGTCCATGAATGCCACCGGTGCATTAGTTAACCCGAAAGGCACCACTAGGAAATCATAGTGACCATATCTAGTCTTAAAAGCTATCTTGTGTATGTCTGCCTCTTTTACTCTCAACTAATAATACTCGGATCTAAGATCAATCTTAGAGAAGACACCTGACCCTTTAAGCTGATCAATGAGATGATCAATCCACAGTAAAGGATACTTATTCTTGATAGTGACTTTATTTAACGGTAACCATCCTTCTTCTTGACAAATAAAATCGGTGCTCCCATGGTGAAACACTTGGTCTAATGAAACCCTTTTCTAGAAGCTCTTACAACTGTAACTTTAATTCTTTCAACTCCATAGGAGCTATTCTATATAGAGATATAAAAACTAGTGCTATGCCTAGCATCACCTCAATCCTGAATTTTAACTCTTATTTTAGTGGCAAACCAGGTAACTCATCTAGGAAAACATCCCTAAACTCAGCTACAATAAGAATTTGAATAACTTCTATTGTTTCCCTTATAGTGTCAACCACATAAGCAAGATAGGCTTCATAACCCTTTTGTATCATCCTTCTAGCCACAATTGCTGATACTACATTAGTCATGCAATCTAATCTTTCACCCAACACTTCACTTCTAACCCATGACTAGCTTGTAACATGATCCTCTTCTTCTTGCAATCCACCATGGCATGATACTTAGACAACCAGTCCATGCCTAAGATAAAATCAAACTCATTAAATCATAATTCAATGAGATCCATAGAGAAAACTTATCCTTGTGCTGACAATGGACAGTCTCTATATACTTTGCTCACTATAACATGCTGTCGTATAGGATTGCTAACCATCATATCAAAGCCAAGGCCATCTGGTTCTAAACCCCTATCTAAAACCTATGCATTATAGATATAAGAATGTGTGGACCTGGGGTCTATCAGTGCTAAAGTAGGTAAATCAAAGATATGAAATGTACCCGCTATAACATTAGTAGCCTCTACCTTTTTTCTAACTCTTATGGCATATTGTCTTACTGGAGCTCTACTTTTTATCTTGTCTTTCTGACTAACCCTAACTCTATTTCCTTTATCTCTCTTATCCTGCTTCTATGAAGGAACATAAGGTTTCATCGGGCAATCTTTTTGAAAATGATCTCTAAAGCCATAACCCTAGCATAATCCTAGTATGAGTCTCTAACACACTCTTAGATGTCTCCTATGGCAAGTCTCACAAGCAAGTGTCATAGCACTACCTGTAGTAAATTTAGGAGTGCCCGAAGTCTAAGTCTATGCTCAAGTCTATGTTTTAAAACCCTATCCCAACCTCTATGTTTAGTTTGACTACTTACCTTGATAATGTCTAAACTGACCACTCTTATCCTTCTTATCAGATACATACCCAGAACTCCCTTACCTATGTCTAAAAGATCTCTTCTTGAAGCTATCTCACTTCTATTTTAGCTTGTTCACCATTTATGTAGTGTGACAGGCCGCTACCAAGGATAAAAAGTCTCGGATCTTCATAGAAGTAACTTATTGCATGACATCTAAGTTTAACCCCTTCTCAAACTTCTTGCAGTGGTCTTCTTCTATCACAACCACTGCCTTTACATAATGGATTAGGTGACCAAATTCCTTCTCATACTCAAAGCTCATTTTATGTCTCTATTTGAAATCCATGAATTCCTAGTATTTCTGGTCCAAGTAGTGCTGAGTGACATACTTTTCCTTGAATTTCTTTAAAAAGAAATCCCATGTGATATCTACAGCTATCTTGTGTTTAGTGATTGCTTCCCACCATTTCAATGCTTCTTCAGACAACATTGAGGTGGCACATGTAGCATACTCACTTGTGGGCATTGCAACTACTATATAATATAGATCATCTAGTCCAAGAAGTATTTAACTCTACTGGACTCATCTAACTCTTCCCCTTTAAAGAATTTAGACCCACTCTTAATTAGCCTCTCTATATAAGTCCTTTAGAATGTCGGCTATTCTTATGGCATTAAAGGTGGCATAACTTGTGCATTAGCAACTATAGTAGCAGCTGTTGTAGTAGCCGTAGTAGCTACAGTCCCTTGCTTGATAGAATCTAACATCATTTCTAACTAAGTAGGTGGACCTTGCTATCTAGGAATAGCATGTCTAGCATCATTGGGGGTCACATACTCAAATTGTGCCTCCTCTTGTCTAAAGGCAAAAGGAGTATGACTTTCTACCTCATCTTCCTCACTAGGCGTAGCGCTACTACTCATTTCACATACCTATAGGCAATAGAAATAGATTATAAGCCAAAGATGTAATAGTCTTTAATGTAAATGTACCATGACTCTTAAAGTGCTCTTGTGTAACCTATAAGTCTAAAGGAAACCCCAACCAAATGCTCTAATACCACTAAGTGTGGTGCCTTTCACCCAATCTGTACACTGGACCTGAATAGGAGACACATGCACATAAAATGATATCCAGTTCTGTTATCTAAAAGAACTTTAAATTTAAAGCTTTTATATAAGAAAACATTTCTTAACTCAAATATGAAATAAAACATTAAAAACCTTTTTGGCATGCAAATTGAGGTAAATATTTGGGTTATCGTGTTAGAAATTCGACAGCATAACGACTGTACCAAGACATTTTTCCATTTTTTCTTGCTTAAAGACACTTCTATAACATCAATAAACTCATCTCCAACTCCAATAGGTCCTCTTATCACACCATAAAACATAAAAAGCCTCAAGAACTCATAAATCAACATACATACATGCAAGAAGCAAAAAAAACAAAGTCAAAAGTTATAAAATATTTGAGTATAAAAACCCGCTGGAAAACGTATATTAGACCCAATCCCTCCAGGATCACAAGTGCACACTAACTATTAACCATTACATTTATATCACAATCACTATTACAAAAAGTATAAGAATACCCACATAGGGATTATCTTTGTGTCTCCTGATATGCAAAGCTTTGGATCTAATCTGCTGCCCTGTTACCTATGCATCACAAATAGGCAATGCGCCAAGCTTTTGCTTAGTGGTGTAATCACTTTTATGACACCCCCTACTAGATTCCCAAAGAAATGCAATAAGCAGTGCACTTCTTACCAGGTTACCCATTTTATTTCTCCCATGGTTATTCATTTAACTTTTGTCTATACTGCCCCAAGCAATACTATCTGACTCCCAACATAGCCCAGTCTATTCCTATAGTCCATTTAGGTTCACATTATGATTTCAGGCTATTTTAAAAGGATTTCAATCAAATTTAGTTATTTCAAAAAAAAATCCAATAACATAACGGTTGCCCGAGTCACTATCCAAAATTTTTTTTTAACCTATAAACACTTCTATAACACTTATCATATCTCCTGGACCCTTCTGGTCCCCCCAAATATCATTATGTCATCCTTAACTATCACATAGCAATCACAGGCTTCATGCCACAAACAATATGGCACACAGAGCCTCTGGCTTATAGATCACATGCATACAGCCTATATGCACACGGATTTACACTGACCATAATTACAAAGTCTATTTATATATATAAATAATTACATTCCCATGTCTCTTTATTTAAATCATACTCATTTTCCCACACCTAACTATATGAAGTGCAAAAACTATACAAATATACTTGATCAACCTTCTCAAACTTGTCCTCTAAACTCTTCGCATGCTTTATGAGGCAACATCCTTGTTCTTGGTACTTACACATTAAAATAAGTACACAGCATAAAATACTCAATTTTGAATTCAAGCATTAAAATCATGTCCAGTAATTATAACCATGCATCATATTCCTATTTACTTCTAGTTCCATGTGCTAAGTTCAAGTTAGAGCTCTAACAGGCAAAATTACCATTTTGCCCCTAAGAGGTTTTTGTTTGTAAATTATCAAATTTAATCATTTAATTCATATAAATTATGTCTTAGGACCATTATTATTCATTATATGCATATTCCTTCCTATTTAAGCCATCCATTAATATCAGTGAAAAATAACCAAAATACCCTTGTGTTATATTTTATAATCATAGGTACATTTATTAATTTTATTTAAAAACTTCAACTAGCCCATCTCAGGAGACAACCTTGACAGATACTAGATCTAGAGGGAAAAAATAAACTAGTGCAATGGTCCTTATTCTGGACCTATGCCATTGCACTGACTTGATCACATTCTAGCATCTAAGGTGCAAATATCAAAGGGTTGTCTACCAAGCAGACTGGTCTATCCAACAAACTAGTGCAATGTCCCTTAGGGACCTATGCTGCTATATCGGCAACAAATAAAGGTCTAATGATAAATATCAATGTCTGCCCAGTATACTAGTTTATCCAATAGACTAGTGCAGTGGCCCTCAAGGACCTACGTCATTGCTCTAGCAATATCAATTCTAGCATCTAATGGCAAGGATAGGAAGTTTTCTATTCAATAAACTAGTACAGTGGCCCTAATGGGGACCTACATCGCTGTACTGGTCCTATCTAAAAAGAAGACAATGTAGCAGCTGCTAAGGATCCCTAAGTTGACCAGTCAACTTATCCAGTGGG
Organism: Hura crepitans; assembly: GCA_948208565.1. NCBI lineage: Eukaryota > Viridiplantae > Streptophyta > Magnoliopsida > Malpighiales > Euphorbiaceae > Hura > Hura crepitans. The sequence goes on from CANXYI011002874.1 coordinate 5,537, forward strand.
TGTCTATCTAGTGAGCCATTTAACATCAACTTATGTCTATTTCTTTACTGATTAACTTTTTATAATATTATAAACTCAGAAATAGGGAGTTATAATTTTTATAGCTCAATTGAAATTTAGCACGGTCTGGTATGGCCATAAATAAGCTGCATCGGGTGAATTTTCAAAAAATATGCATAAGGATGCAAATACAGGTAATTATCACATAATAGGCTAAATGTAATTCCATGAGTATTTCATAGATCAAAGCTATTTACTATCCAAAAGATTTAATGGTTCAGGTAATGGTCACCTTTAGACAGTTATAAGCCATTTCGTTTCTTTTCGGTAACAAATTCTAGTTCCATTTTTGAACATTTTTCATTGCATTTTCCACCACTAATCTCACATGGTTTATAGGCCCTAAGGCATTTATTTTCTTGGCCATTTACAAGGCCAAAGCATATACATTATTTCCATTATGCTCAGTAACAAATTATACCCATTAAAGGTACATTTTTATGCACATTACAAGGTTACCTTACATGTTCACTTTAACCCATCCTTTATGCCCCTTTTTTTTTCAAGTTCATGTTTAAGTAATATTCATTCATTAGGATCTACTATCATACTTCTAAATACATCATGATTATTGCATACCCATGTCTAATCAATAATAATTAAATTTAGCCAATTCATACCCCATTTTTCAAGCCTTAGACTTAGGTTACATATACATAGATTACCAAGATTTATAAAACCTTCCCTTCATATTTCTATTAGGTAGAGCCAAATTTTAGTCTTAATTATGCATACACTTAGTACTAATCATGCATTCAACCTTTTGCTCATAACTAAAGTGCACCTACACACTTACACTTACACTTTCATGCCGTTTTAGGTTGCTTATACATAGCATATGTCTCGACTAAGGTTAATTCCCATTCATTCACACACTAGTTAAACCATTTACATACCAAACCATCATTTGATACATAGTATAAGCCTAATTACATAATCATTTAAACTTGACCCCATACATGCATTTATGTATCACCACTAAATCCATGTTTAGACTATCTCAAAGTACCATGTACACACATACATGCCTCAAAAAGCATTAACCATCATTGTATTCCTTTGATTAAGCATTGAACATATATCTAAATCATACCAATACTCTCGGGTACTTCCATTACACGTACTTATCTTACCATTTCTAAGCCACACACATAAGATTCATCTTATTTAAATGCTAAAATTTATCACCAAGCAATCAAGCACCACATACACACACTACACCTCATCCCTTACCTCTTGGCCATTCTCTACCACAAGACTAGCCTATCCTAAACTCAAGCATTATCCATGGAATTCATTCATTGAAATCTAAAAAAATGGGTTTCCTGCCCCTAAAAAGACAAGGCATGAGATTAAGGCTCGAATCCACTTACTTGCTAAGAAATCACTTAAAATCTTTAACTCTTCAAAACTGTTTAGCCTCCCATGGTAGCTCCTCTAACCATTTTCAATCCTTTTGCTTCCTCAATCCACCTTAAACATAATTTACACACCCACTTTTAGTCATTAGGCATTATGAAAATCTAATTCTAGCCAAGAATCACCATAAAAACCAAGGGAGATGTAAGGAAACTCACCTTTAGTACCTCTGTTGGACTATCTCTTACCAATAATCTTTGGTGATTATTATTTAATTATTGAAAACTCATTTTCCCATGCTTCTTGTTCTCTTAATTGCCTAACACACAAAATTGAATTTTAGAATCAAGAAGTTGTAGAAATAGCTGGAAGAAAAGGAAGAAAATGGCTCCCAAAAGTGAAGATGGCATTGGTTCCTGCAGCTAAAGGGAGAGTGTTTTGTTCCTTTCCTTAGTGGAATTATCCACTTGTCATTTGACTTAGCTACTTGTCATGCCCCCCCCCTCGGCCCAGGCCAGCTGGCAAGTTTGTGGGTGGGTCTTAGCCACCTGAGTAATCCCAATAGCTCTTAATTTTTTAAATAACTTCAAAAATTCACCAAAATTCACACATATCTTGGAAATTTTCATTATTTATTTTAAAATTCATATTTTAATTCCCTCTACATGCTCGTAAAATTTTGCGGCCAAATTCCATCGATAAGACAACTTTTAGATTGCCTCGATTTGGATGCCAATTTAAAAAATTACAAGAAGTTGCAAATGACCTCAGAATCCAAAAATTCTTTCACCATTGAACTCAGTGGAATTTTTGAGCTTTAGAGTCTGCTATTTTTAGGTCCATCCAAGCACACACTAGGTCATTCCCAGCTTAAAAAATTTTATTGCCCTAAGGGGTAGCTTATAATCTGATATGAATTATTAGTTCTAATAAATTTTTAAATTTTGCCTTTTTCATCAAATTAAAGCCCCTCGAAGTTTCATGACTAGTGTCACTGCCTCAATTTTCATGCAAGTGACCCAACACCCCAGGTACACCTTCCGGACCTAATGGCACTATTCATAAAGCTTCAAAATACGGGCATTACATTTCTTCCCCTCTTAAGAAAATTTCATCCTCAAAATTTCCTTAGAGCAAATAGGTGAGGATACTAAGCTTTCATCTATTCTTCGGGCTCCCAGATAGCTTTTTCGGTGTTATGGTACCTCCATAGCACTTTTACCAATGATAGACTTATTCATCAACTTTTTCATTTCACATGCCATAATCTGCACTAGTTCCTCCTTATAACTCAGATCTGGCTATACCTCAATATCTGACATTAGAATCACATGTGTTGGATCCGATCTATACCTCTTGAGCATAGAAACATGAAAAATATCATGTCTCTATTGTAATTCAGGTGGTAGTGCAAGCTTGTATGCTAGAGGTCTAACCCTCTCTGTGATCTCATTGGGTCCTATAAACCTAGGACTTAATTTTCCCTTTTTCTTGAACCTCAACACCTTTCTCTAGTGAGAAACTTTCATAAACACTTTTTCTCCAACTATATACTTAATGTCTCTTCACTTTAAGTAAGTATATGATTTCTATCTACAGCTGCCTTTAGCCTTTCTCTAACTAACTTCACTTTTTCTTCAGCATTTCTAATTAAGTCCATGCTGGAGATCTTTCTCTCTCCAACTTCATCCCAACATAAGGGAGTCCTACATCATCAACCATATAATGCCTCATAAAGAGCCATCCTTTAGCTAGCCTGGTAATTGTTATTATAGGCAAACTCTGCCAAAGACAAATACTGGTCCCAATTACCCTTAATCTCAATAACACATCCCCATAACACATCTTCAAATATCTATATCACCCTATTTGACTGTCCATTTGTTTAAGGATAAAAGACTATTCTACAAGTTAGTCTAGTGCCTAAAGCTTCTTGTAACTTCTTCCAAAACTTGGAACTGAAATAAAGATCCTTGTCAGAAATAATAATAACTGGCATACCATGCAATCTAACTATCTCATTCACATATAATTTGGCCATCCTTTCTAAGGAATAATCCATCCTGACTAGGATGAAATTCGCAGTCTTTGTCAATGCATCCACTATTACCCATGCAGTAGCACATTTACCTTTTTGTCAAAGGGAAACTTATCACAAAGTCCATGGTTACTTTCTCCCATTTCCACTCTGGTATTGCTATAGGATACAGCAATCTAGAAGGAACCTAATGCTTAGCTTTCACTTGATGGCATGTTAAACACTTGGCAACATACTCTGCCATCTCTTTTTTCATACTAGGCCACCAATAATGGGACTTCAGATCCAAATACATCTTTGTCTCTCAAGGTGTATGGAATAAGGAGCCTTCTGTGCTTCCTTAAGTATCTACTACCTCAAGTAATATGTACTAGGTACACATATCCTGGTCTAAAAATATAGATACCTATCCTTTGTTAACTCAAACCCTGTGGCCTTCCCCTCTTTAGCTTTGCTTGCCATCTAAACCAACTGGTCATCTTTCATCTGCCTTTCTTTAATTTTTTGTTTAAAGTCTAGCTTCACTTATAATTTAGCCAATACAACATTTTTTTGAAGTGTGCTGCAACTTGACATTCATAGCTTTCAAAGCCATCATAAACTTCTTGCTCAAAGTATGTGCCACCACATTAGCTTTCCCTAAGTGGTAATCAATCAAGCATTTATAATCCTTAATCAATTCTAACTATCTTCTTTATCTCAGGTTCAACTTCTTCTGAGTAAGGAGGTATTTCAAGCTCTTATGATTTATATATATGTAGCATTTCTCTCCATATAAATAGTGCCTCCAGATCTTCAAAGCAAACATGATACCAGCTAGTTTTAAGTCAGGTATGTACCTCTTAGCCATTTATAAGGCCAAAGCATATACATTATTGCCATTATGCTTAATCACAAATCATACCCCTTAAAGGTACAATTTAATGCACATTACAAGGTTACCTTACATGTTCACTTTAAGCCATTATTTATGGACTTTTTTTTTCAAGTTCATGTTCAAGTAATATTTATTCATCAGCAGCTATTATCATACTTCTAAATACATCATGATTATTGCATACCCATGTCCAATCAATAACAATTAAATTTAGTCAATTCATACCCCATTATTTAAGCCTTAGAACTTAGGTTTCATATACATAGATTACCAAGATTTATAAAACCTTCCCTTCATATTTCTCTTGAGTGTAGCCAAATTTTAGTCTTAATTATGCATACACTTAGTACTAATCATGTATTCAACCTTTTGTTCATAACTAAAGTGCATCCACACACATACACTTACACTTTCATGCCATTTTAGGTTGCTTATACATAGCATATGTCTCAGCCAAGGTTAATTCCCATTCATTCACACACTAGTTAAACCATTTACATACCAAACCATCATTTCATATATAGTATAGGCCTAATTACACAATTATTTAAACTAGACCCCATACATACATACATGTATCACCATTACATGTATGTTTAGACTATCTCAAAGTACCATGTACACACATACAT
>CANXYI011002917.1:0-12820 GCA_948208565.1 Hura crepitans
AAAAGTCAAAGTATATATCATGACTTATAATGCCAAGTTGATACTAACTCTTATGATTTTTATAGGATTTAGCCTTAAGCCAATCCACCATTAGGATTCAGCCTTACAAGCCAATCTATCATCAGGATACAACCTTTTCACTTAGTCGAACCACATCAATGTAATAACCTTTGTTGTGATCAATTTTCCTTTCATCGCATCAAACCTCATTTGTTTAATAACCTTAAGTATGGTTAAAATTCCTTTCTATCTAGTCTAACAAACTTTGGTGCAATCAAATTTCCTTCCACTTGGTCAAACCTTATTGGTCTAACAACCTTTGGTATGATCAAAATTCCTTTCCATGTCAAACCTCATTAATCTAACAACCTTTGGTACAATCAAAATTCACTTCCACTTGGTCAAGCCTTATCAATCTAACAACCTTTAGTGTGATCAAAATTTCCTTCCATATAATCAAATTGACCTTTGGTGTGATCAAGTTTCCCTTTTACTTTGTTAAACCTCATCAGTCTAACAACCTTTGGTGCAATCAAATTTCCTTTCACTTAGATAGACCTCATTGGACTAATAACTTTTGGTGCGATCAAATTTCCTTCATTTTAGTTAAACCACATTGGTTAAATAACCTTCGGTGTGATCAAATTTTTTTCTCTTATCAATCAAACTACATTAGTTAAACAACCTTCAATTTGGTTGAAAATCTAGGTAAATATCTCTGACTTAGTCTACTTCTTTGATATGAATCATTACTCTTGTTTCACAACACATACTAAATTAGGGGCAAATGTAAGCATTTGGATTTTTGAGCCTATGATAATAGCTAGAGATAAGCCCAAGCAACATGACAAATGAGTAAAACCCATAGTCTATATGGACTAAAGGGATAACTAATTTGTATGGACCTCTAGCCTAAGGTCCACATAAACTAACAAATAGCTAGCCCAAATGAACTAAGCCCATGACCTATTATCCATCTAGACCTCTAAGCTTATGGTCCACATAGACTGCATCACATAAAGTAAGGTTTGTATGTACCTAAGTCCAAAAAGCTTCTAGAATTCTAATCTTTCTATTTGGACTCTAATTTTTATTATTATTTAAACTTGATTAGTGGTCTATAAGGACTTATATTAGGCATGTAAGTAGTTTGCACGAACTAAATGAGAAGGCTTAATTAAGTTTGCATTGACTTATTGACATTTATTCAAGGCTTGTTTTATTTTGTTTATTATTTATTTTAGTTTATTCTTATTTATGTATCATTTCTACTTTAGTTCTAATTGATAGTTTATTTAAACTCATTTTACAGTTAAAATAACATCTCATGTCAATGATTTTTTAAATAATTTACTAGTATTTTCTAATAAATAAGTTTTGATTTTTTCTTAATAAAATTCATAACAAAAATATATTTTTAATAAATGTCAATATCCTAGAGATGAAAGTTGGGCAATTACTATTAATTCTTATAAAATGATAGGTGATTATTAGATTATCAAATAAATAACAAATAGCCTATTTTATGGATGTATATATAATTGTATATTAATATTTGATACATGCTTTATTTATTACAATTTATTTTTACCTTGTGTGTGAAAGGGACATGGATGATTCAATTTATTTGCTTGCTTGCATGATACAGGGTTGATAAATATTAGAATATAAAAGACGCATATTATAAGGGTATATGTAAGATATTGATTTCAAATCCTTTTTAGGCAAAAGGTCTATATGTCTTGGTGTATAGCCAAGTAGTGACTTCATCAAAATCACCTTGTTCCTTTATACATGATTAATTTATGATGCAATAAAATACATTAAATAATATTCATCACATCATAAGAGAACACAATCTAATTCAGGATATTGCTAAGTGTCTAACACTTTCCCCATGTATTAGAGATTTGAATCCTATAAATACATACTATAGTCTTTATTGTCTAATCTCACCTTTAATCCAATTAGTGGTGGTTCTCACTATTCTTAAAAAGCCTACCAAACCTAGAGCTCAAAAAGTAAAATCTATTATTCAAACTATTGAGGGTTATATGCAACAATATCATTTGATATGACCATTCAATTCTAATTAGTTAGAATAATGTAAAGAACATACATGAATTTTAGTATAAAAAAATCAATTATTTACAATAATGTTTTATAAATCCTTGAAAATACTTTTTTTGATGTCAATTTAAAAATATGGCTCCAAATTTTTTTCCCTAAGGAACCCATCATTATTTGTAATGACATTTATAAATTGTAGAAAGAAAACTAAACTTTTTGTATGCACTTACAAAATGTTGTCATAAAAATTTTAGCGCTAGTTTTTACATCTATATTTTCTATCCTATTTGTAATGGCATTTAATAAACCCTTGCAAATTCTATTTTTTATGACTCTATATAAAAAAATATGACTCCAAATTTGTCCTATAGGAAAAATTCATAATTATTTACATTGACATTTTATAAACTCTAGCAAAAAGTGAAACTTTTTGTCTCCACTTACAAAACTTTGTTGCAAAAAAATTATGGTGCCAATTTTACCTCTAAAAATTCTACACATTTGCAATAACATTTTATAAATCCTTGTAAATAATTTTTATGACCCCATATAAAATGTTGTTGCAAAAATTAGCGCTATAATTTTCCCTCTAAAAATTTCAATATTATTTGTAATGACATTTGATAAGCTCTAGCAAATATATGCTTTTTATGACGACATATAACAATCCATTGCAAAAATAAAAGCTGAATGTTCCCCTCAAACAAAGAAGTATTAGTGATAATTATTAAAATATTAGCAATGGTATAAATAATTATGGCAAGTAATTAACTTTAGTTGCAATAACATTGTATTGTAATCACTAAAAGTCTTTTAGTGATGACTTTTAGCGATATCCCTTATAAAGTTGGTCATAAATGACACTTCTTTTTATGGTGGAGTGGGTTGTTTTAATACTAAGTCTTTCATGCTTAACAACATTTGATCTTGATTTAGACATGATTAAAGGTCTTACCATTCTAAACATTAAGAATGCTCTGGTGACTTATAAGTAGGTTCAATAAAAAATTAAAACATGAAAGAACTTATTAAGTACCCAACATTAATTAAATACAAGATATGGTACTTTTTTATAATATCTTTTGCAATCTTTACTTTTAAGCTAGCTTTTGGGATTGAGTTAAGTTTAACTATATTTTCTTTAAGTGGCATCAGAGTTACACATTGTGATGTTAGGCCACCTGTAGAGTGCTGCACATATTTACACTCTAAGCTTCTCATTATGTTTAACTCTATGTGTGAAGGAGTGTATTACATATCCTTTCAATTACATATTATAATATTATGCTTTTTTATAAAGACTCATGCCATTCTTACCCTTTAAACTAGCTTTAAGGTAAATTAAACCCCTTTATTTTTTTACTAGAACTTATTAAATATTAAGATATTTAACTTATTAATAGAAAAAAAAGATGAAAATAAAAAAGCTAAATGATCGAGTTGATTGTTTCTTATGAAAATAACTAGTCGTTAGAGCTTAATATATTAAAATCATGTACTTTGAGGCCTTAAGATGTCGCTAAACTAAGATTGGTTAGCTTCAATGAGTGTTAGAAGATGAAGCATCATTAGAGATTATTTGGTAGTGAACCATAATGAGAAAAGAAAACATAAAGAGGAAAAGTGCATAGCAATGAGCTATGTAACATGATATTTGATTGGATTTAGATCATTTGGTGAAAAAGTTAAGACTAATATTTAAAACCTCTAGATTAATGCTACCTATAAAGAAATATCTATATGTAGCCATTTTTTTGTGAATTAATTTTTATCATAAACTTTTTGTGATTATAAAGAGTTGACAAAAAGAACCAAAGAAAAAAAGGATACTTTAGGTCTTTTTGTTTTCTACCTTTTCATGTTTCATATAATTCATGTCTTTTTTCCTTTATAATCACATACCTAAACTAGACTAAAAAGTAAAAAGCAATTAAAAAGAAGGAAACCCTTATAAAATAATAGCATTTTCTTTAATGGTGTTAATTTTATTATAAATCCCCTTTTTACGAGTATTCAGTTCATTTGAGTCCATTTTAGTGAGTAGAAACAAAATAGATTGAGTTGCATTACTAGCCATTAAGTTTTAGCTTTGTGACCCTATAGGCATCACAACTTTAAGGAATAATTCAATTTCCATGTGCAAGTGGAATGGTGTCACATGTGGTCCTAAGCATTGAAGGGTTACCAAGCTTTATTTGCATTTTTAACACTTAGAAGTTTCCTTGTCATCCTTCATAGGAAATCTCAATTTCCTCATAGTAATTAACCTTGAAGAAAACTAACTCACCAATAAAATTCCAAATGAGGTTGAAAGGCTATTTAGGCTCTAGTCTTTTTTTCTTTAAAATAATACCTTTGCAAGCATCATACCTCCCACTCTTCTCATGGTTACAACCTTATTACCTTAACTTTATTAAAAACAATCTTGTTATGAAGATCCTCAAGCAGGTAATCTACTTGTCGAAGCTTAAACTACTATAAATTAATTATAACAATGTAATAGGAGGACTTTAAAATTCATTTAGTGCCCTCTTATATCTAAGTTAATTACATCCACATCATTGAACTTTACCACCACAAATGGGCTAATCATTAAAGAATCTTTTGTAACGTAAAAATATTCTTTTTAACCTTCTTTCACCTAAAATTACAATGGTAAAAAAAATTCGATGTTGAATTTCAAATGCAACACTCCATATAAGCATAAAATATTAAGAAATAATTATAAGTTAACATTTTACATTCTTTACTTGAAAATTTAGTGCCAAGTTGCTAGAGTGATACACTAAAAGCATGAAACATATTAAAAAAAAAAAGAATTTTAAGTGAACATTTTCAATGGTTTTCCAAGCATATCATATGCATATTTACTTTAAATAATATATTCCCTAATAACGACAAGTGTGTAAAACCTTTATAGCTAACCTACATATGTGTTTAGGTATAAGGTATTATATTTCCAATCTAGTTACTGTTCACTATACTTGTTTGTTACCTTTATATTCGATTATTATAGACTAGTTATTTTCTTTTTGTTGGGGTTATAGTATTAGAACTTTAGTAGCCTAATGACTATCTAATGATAATATCCAAATAGTAACTTGCACAGAAATTACACTCCTAATGTTTTCCCAACAACTACTTCATAGTCAGTACAATCACACATAACAACCCTATACATATAATATAGCACAAAATCACTTTCTTTCATATATAAGTATCAATTACATTTCCATACATGTATTTATACATATTATAAAGGCATCCATAGTAATAAATTACAAATTAATACTTTATTCTATTCAAACTTGCAATCACATACTAGCATTCACTTATATACATTTTACTTACATAACACATACATGTTAAGCATACGAAAAAGAAATGGGTATACAAATATGTATATGATGGACTCATCTTACCTTTTCTTATACTTTATGGACTCCTAATATAGTTGAGACTAAATTCACTGCTTCTCTTAGCCTGATTCATAACCAATGCATTGATACGAAAGCTGACGTGTAATGCCTAAGAATTCTAAAGGTATGAATAGTACTTCTTGAGATGTGAATAATATTTCTCAAAACCTAAGTTACACTAATATGATCAGATAAAAGTATAATCATAATATAATTTTAGAAAAATTTTGGAATGAAAGTAAAGTTTTTACAATAGTGCTTTATAAATAGTGATATAATTCAAGCTGAGCCGTAAAATATTTCATTTATACTCAAATTGACTCAAGATTGATATAACCTGATACTCAAATATTTTAAATAGTCAATTGGGATTAGAATTGAAATTTTTGAATATAAAAAAGTATTTTATAAAAATCGAGCAAATTTTAAAGTGTTATTTTTAATTTATTTTGCTTTATTTTTTAGCATAGGTTAATAGAGTCTTTTTGGCCTTGATTTAAAGGATTTTATGACATTAAAATGGATATTAGTTGAGGGTTTAATTAAAATGAAATAATTTTAAAAAATATAAGAAAGAAATTAAATTAAGTAGGGCTATTGCATCAAGAGGAGAAGGGTTAAGAGCCACTAGATTAAAGGGACTATAAAAAGTATTAAAGTCCTACTATTTTGGGTTAACACCTCAATAGCGATCATCTCCTTATCCTCTATGGAAATCGATGGCTTCTCTATGAGAGCTCCTCTATTTCTTCTTTCGTTTCCACTCAATTCTCTTCCTTAATCCCATGTCTAACCATTAAATTATGGTCCTCTAAGCCCCTAAACACCTATAATTACAAGAAACTTAAAAGACATTAGAGGATTTTTAAGAAGAAATGTTAGAGGGAATAATGACACATCTTTAAGTAAGAGCTCTTTTCTTTAGTTTTATAATTTTTTAAAGTTCTCTAAGAGCACAAGAAGAGTTATATTAAGTTGACTTTAAGTTTGATTATGTGTATAATTTTCTATGGATTTTTATAGATTTTCCTATGTTATGTTTGTAGAGAGAAGTGAGCAAGGAAAGGGGAAAGGAAAGGAAAAGGTGTGAAAAGGCCTTAGTGGTGTAAATAAGCTTAATTGTAAGTGTAATTAATATACTATATACTATATGTATTGAATCCTTAACTTAAAGTGTGTGTATATGCATTTAGTTAATGATTAATAAGTGGTAATGACTTTGTATGGCTTGTAAATGGTGCTATGATGTCTAATTTTGTGTAAATGGTGGAAATTAGATAAGCTTGGGTATAATTCTTACAATATCCAAATGGTCCGTTAAGCATGCCTTAATAATATTATTTATGTGTAACATTTAATGACCTATGTAAGCTATGTAATGATGAAATATATGTATTGGTAGTTATAATGAGAAAGCTAATAAGAGAATGAATGGTTTTCAATGATGTCATAATGTTGCCCAAAACCTATATTACTTGTTAAATAGATGATTTGAGCTTAAATGATGGATATGTATAAGTGTTATGTTAGTATTATGTTAAAATAATTGATGTGAGTAAAACATAACTTCTGTTTTGAGCTTAAGCTTGATTTAATTTAGATGTATGGATATGACTAGTATATACAGTACACATATGAAATATATCATTAACATAAAGTATGAAAAGTATTTATTATGTGTAATGGGATAAGTATGGTCGAAAAATATGAAGCTATGTTTTTAGGTGCAAATATGTATTATGTATATGATAAATGCTATATTGTGTGATTGGTCATTTAAGTATATTTTGATATGATGAACATGGTTTGAATGCCTTTGAGGCAAGATAAATGGGAAAATAAAACATTGAGATAAGAGCTGTATGGCTTAGTATTTTATTATGTGCATATGGAAGCAAGAATTGGAATGTACTTATGATAAACCTATAAAATGGCATTGTATAACAAGAATGGAATGAAATTCAATTGTTAATAACTATGATGTGAATTATGCATGAAAAGGATGTTAATGTGAATGTAATAACAAAGTGGCTTTATTTTACCTATAAGGTCACGTGTTGACCAAAAAGGGTAATAAACTTATTTTAAGCTATTTTAAGAAGGCAAAATATAATTACATATGGTAATGGCCTATATAATTAGATAACTTAGATTTAGATAGGTTGGCTAGTTAATTAAGGATGTATAGTAGCTGCTAGGGTACTTTGGTGCCTTTAGGCTAATGTAATAGCTATATAGGTTCAGATGAGCCACTACAAATATTTAGGTTGGTGTAGTAGCCGTATGGGTTTAAATGAGCCATTACACACATGCCTAGGATAGTGTAGTAGCTGTATAGGTTTATAGGACCATTACACATATCTAGGCTAGCATAGGAGCTATATAGGTCCACAAGGCCACTACACACACACTCCTACATTGGTGTAGTAGCCTTATAGGTTTAGATGAGCCACTGCAAATACCTAGGCAGTGCAGTAGCTGTATAAGTCCTTAGGGGCCACTGCACACACAAATAGCTTGTGTGGCTAGATAGAGTCCCATTATCTAGTTTTGAGCAAGTGTCTTTTAAGTATGGGCAAAATAAATGTAACATAAGGCTTTAGATGAATATTGCATGTAATTATTAGACATAAGCATAACTAACTGAAATGATAATGTTTATACATGTATTATTGTGATAATCATTATTGTGGATGTTAACTTGTATGTATGTATATGATTTCATTATGCTATGTATGTTATTGCTTATGCTATATATGTTACAAATGTATGAATGCATGTGGATATACATATATTATATTGATTGCACTACTAAGCATATTACTTAGTGTATCGTTGTTTTTGCAATACGTAGGTCAAAGATCATATTAAAGAAAAAGCCTCATTCATAACAAGCAGATCTAGAGAAGATCTCTTTTGGTATTTTATTTATCTTTGTATATATGATGCAGTGTATCATGGTAGAGGAACTTATATGATGTATAAAGGATTAGGCCTCAACATGTATTGTAAAAGGTTTTATAACTCTTTCAAGTAAACTTGTAAGCATATTTAAGCATTTATAGATATTTTTATTTTTACATGATATCTTTTCCTTGTGATTTGTTGATTAAGTTTGAGATTATGTGATTAGAGTGATCAAAAAGATCATAGAGTTGTAGTGTGATGTTGGATTTATATATTTTCTTACTGGTTACTATTTGGGATAGTGTCCCTAGACAACCATTATGCTATTGAATTTTTGACACAAGGACTTTAATAATATACCCACAAAGTGATTTTTGATAATTCATATTTTTGAGAGTTTTATAAAGAATAAGAATAATTTTCAAATAAGTTTTTAAATTATAATGGTTTTTTATAAGTTTAGATATTAATTTGTGTGCCACTCCTCATTCGGGTTCAGTGACCATATCGGGTAATAGGTGTCACATTTAGTGGTATCAAAGCTTTGATTTAGGCTTTCTTTAGTACATAAGGTCTACATATAAGTGTCTTAAGTCTAAGATGATGCATCATATAATTATACAGTATTAAGGCTTATAATATGTTCTTGTTCCGATAGATCAAAGATGAGTACATCTTCTCCACCGGGTGATGAGGAACTCGAGAGCCATGCTTTCACTATAATTGTATAAGAGGCCACTAGGGCTACCACAATTGCCTCTGGTGATGCTGGGCAAGCAGTTCACGCAACATAGACATAACTAGCCCTACTCTAATAGATGGTAGAGTTATTGAGACGAGCTATAGCTGTTGCTACTCAACCTTCTCTACTAGTATAGCCACCACTAGCCCCACATGCCATTCAAAAGACATATTGAATAAAATCAAGAAGATAGATGATATGGATTTTGTGAGTGTAGAGTTAGATGATTTTGTAGCCTTAAAGTAGTAGCTAAAAAAACAGTCAGAATCCTATAATAGTTAAGGTGTACCCCTAAATAAAACTTGATTTGTGCAACATCTTTGCTACAAAAGGAAGCATTTAGATGGTAAAATGCTTTTACAGAACATAAAGTAACTAAAGATCTAACTTGGGAATTTTTTTTGGGAGGAGTTTAAGAAAAAGTAAATCATTGAGAATTATCTTGAGAATAAGATACAAGAATTCATCGATCCAAAGCAGAGGCGCGAAACCATATCAAAATATGAAAAAGAGTTTGCAAAGCTCAGTAGATATGCTAAAAAGATGATTTCCACTAAAGTAGAGTAGTGAAAAAGGTTTGTAAAGGGTTTGAATAATGATATCAAGCTACATATGGCAACAATAAAGCTCAATAATTTCTCTGTATTAGTAGTAGCATCTTATAGAATAGAAAAGATAGAAAGAGAAGCAAGAGAGCTTTCAAAGAAATATGTCTTATGGACAAGGGCAAGCTAGTTCATCATTTTTAGCAGAGAAGAAGCATAAGGCTGATCAGACTAGACCATAGTAATCTTAAAAACAAGATTATACATAAAAATTAAGTCAAGGTTTATAAGCCAAGCCTAGATAGTAGATGCAGGCTACTAGTGCACCAGTATTTATTGCTAATAGTGCACTTACAGACCGATGTGAACATTGTGTTAAGAGCCATAGAGGCACTTTTTGGATAACCATACCTATGGTTTGTTATAGATATGGCTTCAAGGGTCACATTACTAGAGATTACTTAAAAAAGCTTGTAGCTTCTACTCAGATGCAAGGATTATCACCTGTTGTTACCCAAGGACATAAAAGGGACAAAATAGATAAATGAGGCAGAGGAGATAAGACAAATGGTAGACAAAGAATCAAATCAAAGGTAGAGGGTAGAGAAAGCCTAGAGCCTTATTAGACGGTATGCTATTTAGGCAAGGGAAGAGGTAGATGCACCAGAAATTATTATAGGTACTTTCTAACTCTTTGAATTACCAACTTTAGCTTTGATAGATCTGGATTCTACACATTCCTATATATGCACCACACGAGCATAATGATGGTTTTTCTCTATCATACATAGTGGAAAAATTAAAATTTTGAGAGAAACTAGCAAAGATAATGGACCCAAATAATTTAAAATTCATCATAAACATTAAATCTAGCAATGTTTCATGATTTACAGTAAAAAGATGATAGCAAATTCCTTTCATGAGCTCTTCTCACTGGGTTATTGCAAACCATAGTAATTCTCTTTAAGGAACACCTCCAAGGTAATCCACACAAGAAGTATTTAAAAGAGATTAACTTGTAATTCCATATGCTAATAGGATTTCCAAGCAAATAAATGAAAAAGAAAAAAAGTGTGTTTTAATTGTTCTATGTGGAATTCTCTATCAGAACTTCTCCTTGTGGTGCCTACTACATAAAGGATTATTTATATCATAAATTATTTTTATTTAGGTTAGATTTTAACAATTAAAACTTGCCCTAATTCGGACCAAAATGGACCTAATAAATGGGCTATTTATTGTTCTATGTGCACAAGCCTTTTAATTGGCTTATGCGCAATCTGCTTTAGCCCCACTTTCATTAATCCTATATGGCACTCTAAGGACCCATTTTGGATTAATAATTACTCTAATTTAATTCCTTTTAAACCTTTTAAAAGCTCATAAAAAATTAGATGCAAAAACAATTAAAAGTTTGGACTTAACAAGGCCCAAGTATAAAAACCCTAATTTTCTCGGCTTTTTATTTGCAAGTGAGCCCTAAGCCCTTTTGCTCATTTCTTCTTCTTAATTTATCTTCCAATGATATCTTATATCATTAGAAAATTTAATCTTATTAAATATTTCTCAAACTCATTTTATGTATGTGACCCTATGGGTTTCTAAAATATTGGTAGTACACAATGAATTAGAGTCCTAGTCCAACTAGGACTCTATATATTCAATCTTATTTAATTAATATCAATTCATTAATTGATATATCACTCATATACAAGCCAAGAGAGACATCTAGCCATACATTATGACTACCTAAGTACTAACAAGTCAAATGGTTTGACTTAACCTTTTTATATATATTTACGGAGCAATAAACTCATTTCACCATCTTTTATCTCATCCAGTTTTGAGTATGGACTTATGCAACTCATAGCTTAACTAAGTATATCTAATTAAACCCTGAATATATTATTCTAATAATTTTACCTTTATTCCCAAAATGCCCTTATTGGATCCCATTCACACATATCACTTTACTTTGGGTAGAAATTCCTGAATATAAGTGTAGACACCTCACCTTGACCAATGATGATAACTAGAGATGGCTCTTAAGCATAGCACAAAAAGCCTTTGAGACTTAGGTCCACACGGACTAATATCCTCAAATACTTGGTCTACATAGACTAACTATAGAAGCAGGCAAGAACCTTGCCTATGAAGACCATGGACCATCACTTCAGAAGCCTTAGTCTGTATGGACTTACCAACGAAAATAGATTTTGAATTTAAACATTGCCTATTTAGTCCAGGGGTCAGAATCCAAAAGGGATTAGGACTTCCTCTTAATGAAAGGGAGTAGGAAAACCTAGAAAAGAAATATAAAAACTTCTCTAAAAGGAGGAAAAAAAGGAGGAAAAGAAAAAAAGCACACTAAAAAACCATAATTATAATAATTCCAGCAAAAAGAGGTATCGAAGCTTGGTGAGACTTGTAACAAAGAAGAATTCAACCATTCTTACATGCATCAAAAGGCTTTTGTGCTAGTGCTTAAGGAGATTCTTTTACATAGGTAATATCTGAGGTCCATGAATGAGTTTTCTGTATCTTCTATGAGCTAATGATCTTTGAGATGATCAATTTATGAGGTGATACCTTGTTATCCCCATTCTCATTGATAATGAGTAGGCTAACCATATTAGACATGTAAATCGTGAATTTGATGTTTGCACTTAGCATTTGGCATGCCATAAGAAGTTAATTTCACTGTGTAAATCTGATCCTATATGAAATTAGGTCCGTATAGACCTAGTATCTTTGAAGGCAAGCATCCATGTTAGTCCGCACGGCCTTATTATATGCATGTTGATTAGGCTTAGTAGTCCACATGGACCTCCTGTCATGAGGGTCACACGTTTGCACGGACCTATAAATGATAATTTATATTATAATCCTTTGCTATGTCTTACTACCGTGATTTATAATCTATGGTATATCTATATTAAGTGTGTTTATGATTTTGGTGTTTATTCACATGTTAATGGTTCAGATTTAACTTATTTGGCTTTAATGTTTTTTGAGTTGATGATTGGATTCTGCACTAGAGTAAAAGTATGGGACGGACTTGATCCTTCTCTAGCGAAGGTCCGTACAGACTAAGTACCATTACCTCTATGTCTGTACGCACTTGACGATGCTGAAGC
>CANXYI011002933.1:0-12274 GCA_948208565.1 Hura crepitans
TGTTAAATGCAAATTTGAAGCAATTTAATGTGATTACATATAGCAAACAGGGTTGTTCAGGACACTCGAAGTCAGCTTAGGCCTTCTCCTTGCCTCTGGAGGCTCAAGTTGTCATTTCGCCTATAAATACAAAAGGGTACAAAGAAATTAATATAAAATAACATAAACATTGAAAAAAAATATTTTGAGCCTATATATGTGCTCTACAACAACCCAAGAACTCATGAAAAATAAAATTTACAGAAAAGGAAAACTAAAGAGAGATGAGGTTACTATTCACCTTAGAATTTTTTTCGATTTTTCTCTCGAAATACTCTATGATTCCCAAAGATTTTAATCTCCACAGACTCATCTCAGGATGCTCTTCATTTTAGGTATAGGCTTACAAAGTGGATCGGCTTAAGGAGGGATTAATCAAAGGAGAAAGGGAAAGGAGGAAATAGGGTAGAAACTAGAAGAGAGAAGGGAGGAGGTGGTGTATGGTGTGAGTGGAAAGAATGTAATTCTTTCCATTTTATAGTTTTTCCAAGAATAATTTTCTTTTTCTTCAAAAAATTATTATAACTGATAAGAAAGTTAGTTTTTCCTCATTCCTATCTCCAAAATTCCATAAATCTAAACCCGAAATCCTTTTAAAAACTCGAGCCCAAATTTAGACAATAACCTAAAAAATTAATGCATTTTTTGTTCTAAAAATTGGGTAAAAGTAGTTCTCAAACTTGAAAAATTCCAATTCCAAAGACATTGGACTATTCGCAATATTTGAGTATCAAGTTATAATATTTTTGGATTATTTTGAGCAACATTTTATTTTTTTATGGTTTAACTTTGCCTGCAGCACTATTAATAGGACACTGCCGTAAAATATTAATTAGCATTTTTAACTATTCGAACGACTTTGGATAAGCTCTAAACATTGCTCAAAATTCTCTTGCAATTAATACTCCCCATCGGTATTCTTAGGGCGACTCAAGTTTTGTGAATCGCTATTCATCCCAGGAAGTACTATTAATAAATAACCCAAAATCCTACTCTCGTGAATAGTACTTCTTAGGGTGAATAGTGCTATAGGCAAAGTTGAATCGTAAATAATATAAAAAGTTACTTAAAATAATCTAAAAATGTTACAACCTAATGCTCAAATATTCCAAATAGTCCATTGGCTTTGGAATTGAAATTTTTTGAGATTGGGAAGTATTTTTTTTTTTGATTTTTCGGGACATAAAATGTAGTAATTTTTGGGTTTTTGTTGTAGTTTTGGCTCGAGATTTTGAGAGCATTTAAGGCTTGGATTTATCTAATTTTAGGGATAGAAATGGGGGAAAATTGACTTTCCTATTGGCTATAATAATTTTTTGAATGAAGGAAAAATTAATTATGGAAAAAGTATAATAAGGCAAAATTTATTTTCCTCCCATTCATACCATAAACACCAGACACACCCAATTTCCTCCATAAAAAGCCATCCACCCCCTCTATCTATCTCTTCCTTTGATTTCTTCCTCCATGTAAAGACCCACTCTATGAGTTTTATACCTGAAATGACAAGTGTCTCGAGATAAGTCCATGGACACAAAAATCATCAAGAACAGTGGAGTATTTCAAGAGAAAAATCGAGAAGAATTTTGAGGTAAATACTAACCTTCTATCTCTCAATTTTTTCCATTCTACAAATTTTATTTTTCATGTGTTCCTAGGGTGTCATAGAGTGTATATCTAGGCTCAAAATATTTTTTCGACATGCGAATTATTTTATATTATTTATTGAAGTTCGTACCCTTTTGTATTTATAGGTGAGGTGTCGACCCAAGCCTCTCGAGGCAAGGATAAGGCTTAGCTCGGCTTTGAGCATCCTATGCGACTAATTTTTGTATGTGTAATCACATTAACTTTGGATAAATCTTTGAATTTCTAATATGTGAATTTAGTTACATATTAGCAATAAATGCCATTAATTGTTATAATGCATAATAAATGTGTATATGTGTGTATATCATTAAATGATGTTGTTACATGGCAAAAATATGATAAATGGTGAATGAATGTGGGTTGAATGGTCCTTAAATGATGCCGTGTTCATTTATGCGATAAAAGATCATATAATGCTAGTATGCGAGATAAATGTCATGTGACTGTGTATATCTATTTAGAAGTGTATGAATGTAATATTAAATATCTAAAAATGTCATATAATTGTAAATGTGTATAATGTGTGTGTTTTATGGCCTTGGGAAATGCAGAGGCTGACATTTGCATATGTAAGCCTTATTTACATAATTGCTAATTATGTATGTAAATGACTCGAATATCATGTTGTCTGATTAAGTACCATTTTGAATGTGCATTTATAATGACTAAAGTGTGTGCGCATGCTCAGTGCTAGTCAAATGCCAATTTGTATGTCATATAGCTTATTGACGCATATGTGGCACCTTCTACCTGATCCATACTCTCGACCCAAATGATAGACGTGTGCAAGCAAAATGATATCTAGTTTCGTTATCCAAAATCACTTAAAATTTAAAACATTTAGATAATAAAGCATTTCTTTACTTGGAAATGAAATAAAACTTTGAAAACCCTTTTGGCATGCAAACCGAAGTAAAACATTAGTGTTATCCTGTCGAAAATCTAGCAGCATAATAGTTGTACCGTGATACTTTCTCAGCTTTTTACCTATTTCAAAACACTTTTATATAATCACAATATACAACTCCAACTCATATGGGTCCTTCTAACCCTCTAAATCACATCATAAACACATAATGCGCTAAGATTTTGCTTAGTGGTGTAATCACTTTGACTTGTAAAAAGGCTAATCTTAATATACCTATATGCACACAAGCCATTTTAGATTTAATATGACAAATATACATTTTTAGTGACTTATATGTAACTCAAGACATTTTTTATTTTAAAATCACATTCATGCATATTTGGAGTCTTATATGTAAACATAGGTATTTCAAGCATGAACAATGCATTTGATGGCACAATTACCAAGGCATTGTATAAACATTTAATAACCACCATTTATTTGATATAATGCATTACATATATAATGTCATAATCTTTAAGCATCAATTATGCTAAAAATCACAAATATCATATAATAGTCATTTGTAGGCCATAAGACACAGTAAATATCATACCGTTTTCATAACAGCTTGAAAGTATCATACTGAACTCATATATTGCAAGGAATAATGACATACCCATTTTTAGGTCATAAATGCCATTATGCACATCACAACTGTCTATGTTAATGTTCTGAGTTATATTCACATATAGTCACCAATAATAGTAATACAAATAATCATGATCACTTTTAGACACCTTAAGACTAGTTTTGAGTCATTAGGCCTCACTATGTTCGCAAATAACATATTAATGACATATAACATGCAAAACCAATTTATGCATTTTAAGGCATTTTAATTGTTCCATTTATGCCTATGTTAATAAGACAACTAACCAAGACTAGATAATGGAATTACTTAGGTCCAAAGACTCTCTACATCCATATATGTGTAACTTAGGCCCGAAGGCTCTCCATATCCGTAAATGTGTAACTTAGGCCCAAAGGCTCTCACATTCACAGATGCATAACACTTAACCTCAAAGGCTCTCATACCATATAGGTACATAAAACTTAGGCTTGAAGGCTCTCATCCACATCAGCACATAATCTTAGACCCGAAGGCTCTCATGCTCATTAGTATGTAAATTAATGACCTGCAAGTCTTATACCCGAAGGTTTACTAGTAGCCGCTGCAATCAGAGTTGATTGGTCAACCTATCCAAACTAGGTTGTCTAACTATATAGGCATCATTAAACATGTCATTATGTGTCATTTTAACCAATTTCACTTTTCATATTATTATATTCCATTAAAATCACCATTGGCCTCAATGCATCATTGCATAGCCCAAACATGTACATTTGGCCAACTTAGGCCTATTGATGTCCATTACACCGTAGGTTCCATTTTTGAGGTGTAATGGCATCAAAACACATAAAATCTCAATATGTCACATGAAGACACAAATATCAATCCAAGTGTTCATTTTCATGGCATTTTCCATATTTACCTTCAATAGGTCGCACATAGCCTTTTTATGTACTTATAACACATATGTCATCATGATATGTCAAAAATCCAGTTTAAGCATACTAACACATCACATTCATGCATATATAGTGCTTTTTAATTGATAAGAACATGCACACACACGATAGCACACTTGTCAATTCAAGTAGGCATAATGCTGCACATGTGTATATCAAGTCTTTCCATGGAATTTTTATTTTACCTTGCATTCATTATACATGTTTGAATCATAAAATGACCATACGCATGTATTTCTATGCATATGACACACAACATGGCATATTCAATTTTTATCTCGCATAATGCATTTATAAGTTTAAAATCATTATTCTTGTAATCCTATCCCTTATAACCATTCTAAACTATCACATATCATTTGTTTATCACTCCATATATCATAAATTACATTTATAACATTTATTTCATTTTTAAAGCATTTAATGCCATTTATTAAAATTATGACATAAAGCATATAATGTGTTAAATGAATAATTTTGCCAAATCAAAGTGATTACATATACAAAATAAGGTCGTATGGGACCCCTAAAGTCGGCCTAGGCCTTTTCCTTACCTTGGGAGGCTCGAGTTGTCATCTCGCCTACAAATATAAAAGGGTAAGAACTTTAATAAATAATATAAAAAAATTTGGAAGCCAAAAAAAATATTTTAAGCCTAGATACATGCTCTACAACATCATAGGAACCTGTGAAAAATAAAATTTGCATAAAAAGAAAAATCGAGAGAGAGAGAAAGTTACTATTGGCCTTATTTTTCTTCTCAATTTTTCTCTCAAAATACACCATTGTTCCGGACGATTTTGGTGTCCACGAACTCATCTCAGAATGCTCATTGTTTTAGGTATAACCTCATAACATAGGTCCTTCTATGGATGAAGAAATCAAGAGGGAAAGGGAGGAGAGGAGGCTCACGGTTTTTGCTTAGTGGAAGAGGTGGAAATTATTTCTTTAAAGGAAAAATGGATGGAAATAGAATTTCCATCTTATTTATAGTATTTAAAATATAAATTTTACCTTTTGTCAAAAAATCATTATAACTGATAAGAAAGTAAGTTTTCCCCCATTCCTATCCCCAAAATTCCATAAATCTAAGCCCTAAATACTCTCAAAACCTCAAGCCTAAATTTCAACAATAACCTAAAAAATTAACATATTTTATGTCCCAAAAATTGGGTAAAAATAGTTCTCGAACTCAGAAAATTCTTATTCCAAAGCCATTAGACTATTCAAAATATTTGAGTATCAGGTTGTAATATTTTTGGATTATTTTGAGCAAATTTTTATTTATTTTATGATTTAGCTTTGCTTACGGCACTATTCATAAGACACTGTTGTAAAATCTTAATTAGCATTTTTAACCATCCGAACGATTTTGGGTTGGCTTCAAACTTTGGCTAAAATTATCTTGTAATTAATACTCCCTATCGGTACTATTAGTGCACCTCGGGTCTCTAGAAGCACTATTCATCCCATGAAGTACAATTCACGAGAGTCAAGATTTTAGGGTCATTACAGCGTATGTGTATAATGCATGTATGTCGCTATAATGCTAAAAATGTGTATAAAAAGACATGTTAAGTGGAATGTGATAGTTATGCATAACCATGATGCATGTGATGCTATTATGCATGTTAATAATGAAATAATGATAAAGATGTGTGTTTATGTTTTCGAATGAGTTTTCTAGCTTTTACACCTAGGCGATGTGCTTAATAAGTGTTTTGAACCCATATGAGCCTATTTTTGGCAATGTTATGTTTTAGTTAAAACATGTTACTTAGCATGATGTTTAAGCCTCAATGAGATGAGAAATGGCCACTGGGATGCGTGTATGCATGAGATGACAATAAATATGTTATAACTTAAAAATGGCTTAAAATGAAATAGTCGACTAGTTTAATGATGCCTATATAATTAGACAACCTAGTATGGATAGGTTGACTAGCCAACTAAGATTAGTAGTTGCAATGTTTGCCTTTGTGTAGTAGGCCTTTGGGTCATGATACGTATTTTTGTGTTGATAGGCACTAAGCTTTCGAGTCACTATTTAGCATTACATATGTGTGAACCTTTGAGTTGATGAGTTTTGTATCCATGGATACTAGTGCCTTCGAGTACACTATTTAGCACCTTCTGATAGCTCGTTATTTGTTATCTAGCCTTAGATAGTTGTCTCTTTAGTATGGGCATAAATTGAACAAATAATTATAATGACAAGGATAATTATGGTTATAGCATAAATAAGCATAAAATAATGATGCATGTCTTTTAAATGATGCATTTTGCATGATAATTATGTTTTTGGCATAATTCTGGATTTAATCCTTTTATATGATGTATGTGTTATACCTTAGAGATTTATACTCAAAATGTTGATGGCTTGATGCATATAGGATATTGAGACCCAAATATGTAAAAATGATGCATTTATGTGATAATAAATTAAAATGCATTTTTGTATGCTCGTTATAATGCAAAATAAAGCATGTGTATATTGTGACCTAGATATGGGTGTGTTATATGTGTAATTGAGTTTTATTCATGATGAAAATGATTATGCCATGACTATGGACCTAATGTGGTCTTCATTTTTTTAAAGACAAGTATGTGCCATATTGCATGAATTATGTTATTATCTTAATGTGTGTATATATATGGTTTATCATATCTCACTTGACACATATTGCATAAATGTATGCTTAAAATTGCTATATCTAGTCAAAGTTATTACACCATTAAGCAAAAGCTTAGCATATTGCCTATTTGTAATGCATAGGTAATAGAGCGACAAATTAGAGCCAAAGCTTCTGCATATCAGGAGAGACGAAGATAACCCCTACATGGGTATTTTTGTACTTTTTGTAAAAGTGTAATAATGTAAATGTATTGTGTAATAGTTAGTGTTCTCTTGTGATCTTGAAGGGATTAGGTCTTATCTACATTTTGCAGTGGGGTTTTTGTAACCAAATATTTTAACTATTGACATTGTTTTTTTTGCTACTCATATGTTTGCATATTTATTAATGATAATACATGTGAGATTGTTGATTGTGGAAAGCATAAGGCTTATTATGTTATGTTGTACTTGGAGGGTTAGGAGGACCCATTGGAGTTGGAGATGAGTTTATTGATTTTTTAAAAGTGCTTTTTAAGTAGGTAAAAATTTGGGAAAGTGTCTCGATATAGCTGTTATACTATCAGATTTTCGACATGATGACCCAATGTTTACCTCGATATGCATGCTAAATGATTTTCAATGTTTTTACAACTCTATAAGTCAAAAAATTGGTTTATTATTTATTTAATAAAAAGTTTTTAATTAATTGAGTTTTATGGGTATATAGAATTGGGTATTGGTATGTAGTGGCACTCCCTATTCGGGTTCAATGAATGAACCTAGTAGAGGGTGCTCAACTTAGTGGTATTAGAGCTCTGGTTTAGGCTTTCCTCTATAGTTATGGGTCAAAAGCGTAGTAGTATATTTACATCATAATACTATTACATATGAGGCTCTTAATTTTTTCCTGCTATCTATAGATACAGAGATAAGTTGTAGTACAACTTGAAGCAAAGAATAAGAAGTAGAGAATCATACTCTTACGATTGTTGCATAAGGAGGAGCATAACAAGAACATTTGACCTTTAGTGATGTTGGACATGTTGCACTTAGATAGTAGGGTCAGCCAACTTGGCTAGAGACTATTGGAGTCAGTCTGGCAGGCGATGGTAGCTACTGTAGCTGCTATGGCTACAATAACTATAGTTGCTATGGTGCATGCAGCTCCACCTCTAGCACCTTAAGAGCAGCAGTGTTTTTAGGAGACTTACATTAAGAGGTTAGTGAAGAATGGGGCTAAGTTTTTCAAGGGTGAAGAGTTAGATGAGTTGAGTAGAGTTGTGCACTAGTTAGATCAAATGCTCAGGATTATATAGCAATTGAAGTGTCCTTAGGAGGAGTATATTACATGCATTACTTCTATGCTATTAGAAGAAGCGTTGAAGTGGTGGGAGGCCATTACAGAGCATAAGGTAGCTGATGATCTATCTTCGGAGTTCTTTATGAAAGAATTGAAGAAGAAGTATATAACTGAGCATTACTTAGATTAAAAGTTTCAAGAGTTTATGAAAGTGAGGTAGAGGCATATGACCATATTTGAGTATGTGAAAGAGTTTGCTTGCTTGAACAGATATGCTAAGGCAGTGGTGGCTACAAAAGCGGACCACTATAAGAAGTTTGAGAAAGGGCTGAATCTAGATGCGATGTAATAAGTTGCTCTGATGTATATCATTGACTTTTCAGCATTGATATCAACTTGTCATACCACTAAGATGGTGAATTAACTGAAGCAGAAGAGAGATAGCTTTAAGAAGAGGTCCTTTAGCTAAAGACATGGTAGTTCTGGTCATACAGTGGATAATAGATAAAAAAGGGGATTAGTTTAGGCACCACCAAGATTGAAAGTTAGATTGATCTCATAGATTAAGACAGGGTTCTAAAGCACAAACTCAGATCTTAGGAGTTCCTAGATCTACTACTGGCAGTGTTCTAATACTAGATTGTCAGACTTGTCATAAGAAATATCTCAGAGTTTTTTAAAAGACCATAACATAAGTATGTTGGGGTTATGGCTCTAAAAAGCATTTTTAGGGAGATTACCTAGTGAGACTGTATGATTCATCATAGAAGTAAGATAAGAGAGATGCTATAAGTAGAGTTGGGGCAAGTTAAAAGGACAAGTCAGAGAGTAGAGCTCTAGCCAAGCAGTACACCGTTTAAGCTAGAGAGGAGGTAGATGCTATAGATGTTATAGTAGGTACATTTCATATCATTGATTTACCTACTTTACCACTGATAGACACAGGGTCCACACATTCTTATATCTACACAACACGGGTTATAGATTAGGGTTAGTGTCAAATGACCTTGGCTTTGACATGATGGTTAGCAATCTTATTAGACAACATGCTATAGTGAACAAAGTATATAAAGACTGTCCATGTCAGTATAAGGACAAGTTTTCTCTATATATCTCATTCAATTACCATTCAATGAGTTGGATCTTATCTTAGGCATAGACTAGTATCATGTTACGAACCAATGATGGATCAAAAGTGACAGTGATGGGTGAAAGATCAAATTACATGGCTAATATAATAGTAGTAGTGGTGGCTAAAAGGATGATATAGAAAGGTTGTCAAGCCTATCTTGCATATGTGGTTGACACCAAAAGGGAAGTATTAGAAGCAAGTTAAATTCTTATTGTGGCTAAGTTTGATGATGTTTTTCCTAGATTAGTTACTTGGTTTGCCAATAGAATGAGAGTTAGAGTTTGGCATTGAAGTGATGCCAGGCACAATGCTAGTTTCCATAGTTCCATATAAGATGGCTCTTCCATAGTTGAAAGAGTTAAAGATACAGTTACAAGAGCTTCTTGACAAAGGGTTTGTTAGGCTGAGTGTTTCACCATAGGGAGCACCAATTTTGTTTGTCAAGAATAAAGATAGTTCCTTGAGACTTTATGTGGATTACAAGTAGTTAAACAAAGTCACTATCAAGAACAAGTAGCCTTTAGTTTGCATCGATGTTCTTTTTTATCAGCTTAGAGGGGTAGGTGTCTTCTCTAAGATTGATCTTAGATCTGGGTATTATTAGTTGAGGGTGAAAGAGGTTGACATACACAAGATAGCTTTTCAGACTATATATGGTCACTATGAGTTCCTAGTAATGCCTTTCGAGTTAACTAATGCACCGATGACATTAATGGATCTTATGAATCATATTTTCAGGCTATTTCTAAATCAGTTTATGGTTGTCTTCATTGATGATATCCTTGCATATTCTAAGACCAAGAAGAGCATAAGAAGCATCTATGGATAGTTTTATAGATCTTAATAGATGAGAAGCTCTATGCTAAACTCAACAAGTGTGAGTTTTTTCTAGAGGATGTATCATTTTTGGGGCATATAGCATCAGTAAAAGGCAGAAAGGCTAATCCTAGCAAAATTCAAGTAGTTATGGAGTGGAAGCCAGCTAGGAATATGACTAAGATCAGGAGTTTCTTAGGTTTGGTTGGATATTATAGAAGGTTTCTCAAGGGGTTTTCCTTGATAGCAGGCCTTATGACACATCTTCTGAGGAAGGATGTGAAGTTTGAGTGTGATATTAGATGTCAAGAGTGCTTTGATAGACTCAAGAGTTTGTTAACATAGGTTTCGATTTTAGTTTAGCTAGAGTCAGGAAAAGAGTTCACCATATATAGTAATGCTTCACTAAATGGGTTAGGTTGTGTACTCATGTAGGATGGCAAGGTTGTTGCCTATGCTTCACAGTAATTAAAACCTCGTGAGAAAAACTATCTGACACATATTTAGAGCTCATAGCTATCATTTTTGCTTTAAAGATATAAAGGCATTATCTTATTTGGAAAAAGTGTTATGTCTTCACTAAACATAATAGTTTAAAGTATTTATCGATGCAAAAAGAGTTAAACTTGAGGCAAAGAAGATGGATGGATTTGATTAAGGATTATGATTGCCTTATTGATTACCATCCTAGGAAAGGTAATAAAGTTACGGATGCCTTGAGTAGAAATCTTATGTCAGCTTTGAAGGCAATGTATGTTAGCTTAAACCTGTAAGATAATGGTTGTTTGTTAGTTGAGTTGCAAGTTAAGCCAAGTTTGATACAAGTGGTGCATAAATCACAGAAAGATAATAATAGGCTTCATACTATCATGAGTGTGTTCTAAGAAGGGAAGTCTATTGAATTTGTGATTAAGGAAGATGATTATTTGTATTATCATGACTGATTTTGTGTGTTAGAGAAGGAGGATTTGAGACAGTAGATTCTATAAGAAGTGCACAATGCAACATTTTCTATGCATCTTATTGGTACTAGGATGTACCAGGATTTGAAGATGATATATTGGTGGCTAGGCTTGAAGAGAGATGTAGCTGATTATATAACAAGATATCTCACTTGTCAGCATGTGAAGGCCGAGCATCAAGTTCTTCCTAGTTTGCTATGTCCCATAGCAATTCCAGAATAGAATTGTGATTGAGTCACTATGGATTTTATGATTGGACTATCGATGACTAGGAAAAAGCATGATTATGTTTTGGTGGTGGTCGATAGATCGACCATGCTAGCTCACTTTATTCTAATGAGAAAGGATTATTCCTTAGAAAAGTTGGTTAAACTATATTTTGATGAGATAGTTAGGCTTTATGGAGTTCCTTCATTTATCATTTCAGATATAGATCCCCATTTTACATTGAGATTTTGCAGGAAGCTCTATAATGCTTTAGGGTCTAGACTCAGTTTCAACATAGCTTTTTATCCTTAGATGGATGGTCTGTTGGAGAGAATCATTCATAT
Organism: Hura crepitans; assembly: GCA_948208565.1. Classification (NCBI taxonomy): domain Eukaryota; kingdom Viridiplantae; phylum Streptophyta; class Magnoliopsida; order Malpighiales; family Euphorbiaceae; genus Hura; species Hura crepitans. Next base: position 11,508 of record CANXYI011002933.1, read on the forward strand.
TCTTGAGGATATGTTTCAAGCTTGTGGCATAGAGCTTAAGGGTAGTTAGGATAAATGCTTGTCATTTGCAGAATTCGCATACAACAACAGTTACTAGGAAAGCCTTGGTATGGCTCCTTATGAGGCATTGTATGGGAGACGATGTAGGACTCCTTTATGTTGGAATGAGTTGAGTGATCACAAGCTTATAGAACTAGATTTGGTCAAGGATGCTATGGAGAATGTGAAAATTATAAGAGAAAGGCTGAAGGCTGCTTCAAATAGATAGAAATCCTATATGGATTTAAAGAGATGGAATATTGAGTATGAGGTTAGGGATAAAGTTTTTCTCAAAGTATCTCCATAGAAAAAGGTGCTGAGCTCAATAAAAAAAAGAAGTTGAGCCTAAGGTTCATTGTAACATACAATATCTCAGAACATGTGGGTTTATTAGCCTACAGACTGGCTTTACCACTAGAGTTACAGCAAATTCATGATGTATTTTATGTCCCGATGCTGAGAATATATATAGATCAAACCCTTCACATGTGTTGACATATGAGGAAGTAGAGATATGACTAAACTTGTCATATGAGGAAGAACTTGTTGGTATCCTAGCTAGAGAGGTTAAAGAATTGCAAAACAAGACTATGCCGTTGGTGAAAGTGCTATGGTGACATCATGGCATGGAAGAAGTGACATGAGAGAGTAAAGCTCAAATGAGAGAGCAGTATCCATATCTCTTTAGATCAAATATGCTGAGGATGACATCTTTCCTAAGAAGGGAA
>CANXYI011002986.1:0-13927 GCA_948208565.1 Hura crepitans
TGAATGGTAGGAGGGGTAGAATTAGGATGGTGACTCTCAAAAAGGTAGTATCCATTATTAGGTTTAACTTAGGATCGGGTAAGAGGTGTTACATAATTCCATTCATAGGCATGCATCACATTCCTTATGCATAATGCATAACATACATATATATACATGTATGTCAACACTACACATCCTAACATCATATATAATTCTCGTCATGAAAACATCATAAATGATCTCAACATACATCCACTACATCACTAAACACTATTAAATGCTAATTATAAGCCTAATTATGCATTTAACACTTAAAAATTATTAATTACATAATATTGAAAATTAGGGCATGATCAAATTCCCACAATTTATTTCAATTACACATACCAAAAGTGTTAAAATACACCATAGAGATCTATCTACACCTTGCTTTTTCCTTTATCCCACATTTTATTGATTTCCTCAATTGCTTATTATAAATTCAATATGTAAAAAGTCATAAAAAATCATATGGAGATTAAAACAAAAAATTGACTACATAGACATAACCTTGGGTACCTAGGGAATATGGGAAAATTATAAAAACTTGAAAAAGATTCTCGATCAATATCTAGTTACTATTCATCAAAATGAATAATTGAGATTTTTCTTTGATTTTTCATGCAACTTAAGGTGGAAATGTCATCTAGTGGTTATAAAGGTTTGGACTCAGGTAACAAAAGGAATAAAATGAGTAAAAACAAAGCTTTAGAGGAGCTAAAATCGCTCTCTCTTTAATCTTCAAGGCATTGATAGCCTTTTGGTCTAATGAAGATGCTAGTATTCCTTTCTTGGCCAAAGGTTAATGCTTTTACATTAGCCATCTTTTTTTCATCAAATTTTCTTTGCCTTATTTTTTACATCTGAGAGACCCATCAATATCAATAAATCAAACCACAAAAGCCTCTAAAAATTTATGCTTGAAAAGGATGAAAAATTGATTAAAAACATCGTTTTTAATGTTACCTAATTTTTGTAAAAATAATTCTTGATCTCAAAAAATTTCAATTCTAGTGCCAATAGGCTAATTATAATTTTAAAGTATCTGGTTGTATTAATAGAAAAATTTTCTTTGCAACTTTTTGAATATTTTACAATTTAGCTAAAACTAGGTCACTACTCATATAACACTAGCACAACAGTTAACTTTCAATTTCAACCACCTAAATGACTTCATTTTGACATCAAATTTCACCTAAAATTATGTTATAATTAATAATTTCATTCAATAAGATTAGTGTGACCTAACCTCTTAAAACACTATTCACATCCCTAGAAGTACTATTCATAACAATGAGATTTTTTAGGTTTTACAGTGTGCATTATGTTTAAGTGTGTTTAATATTTGTAGTGTGAAATAATTAAGAGACATGAAATGTAAAGAAAATCAAAGGTGGAATATCATAAATGAATTATATCTAAAGAGTGAAAATTGATGAGAATAAGTGAGATGAGTGTGTATGACATTATGGAAAAATAGATGACACATGCCCTTTTTGTAGTAATTGATGTTCATTTGGTTTAGGTGTTCTTTGGTACAAAAGTGTCACATATGATGGCTAGAGTCTAAGATCATGAAACACATAATTGTAAATTGTTGAGGCTTATAATATGTTCTTTTTCCTATATACCAAAGAAAATTAAGTCTACACCTCGAGATAAGGAAGAAGTTAAGAGTCATGCTCTGACTACAGTTGGATAAGAGGCTACCAAGGTTAATACAAAGACATGTAGTGATATTGGGTATATAGCTCAAGCAGCACAAGCTCAACCAATGCTTTAATTGCAGTTTGTTGAACTCTTGAGACAAGCTAATGTTATAGCTACTTTTTGACCTCCACTAGTATAATAGCCTTAAGTTCTTTAAGCTCTTCAAAAGACATACTTAGAAGTGATTAAAAAGATGCAGTTAAGGATTTGTTGAGTAAAAGATTAGAAGATTCAGTCAAACTTGAGTACTAACTTAAATGGATGGTTAGAATTATGTAGCAAATTAAGTTTAAAGCTAAAAGGCAAATTAATCTATGCAACCTCTTTTTTGCAAGAGGAGCCATTTAGATGATGGGATACCTTGATAGAGCATATTCCAAGAAATAGAGTGACTTGGGATTTCATTTGAGAGGAGATCAAAAAAGTGTATGTTGTAAAAGACTACTTTATGATGAAAAGGTAGGAGTTTGTTAACCTTAAACCGAGACATCATTTTGTATTAGAATATGAGAAAGATTTTGCCAAGCTAAGTCGCTATGAGAAAGAGATGGTCACCACTGAGGTACAAAGGTGTAAGTGGTTTGGGAAGGGCTATAATTATGGTATTAAGCTTTCAATGGCTCATATGAAGCTTAGGGATTTCACAACATTAGTGGTAGTAGCATATACTACGGAAGAGATCCGAAAAAAATAGAAGTGTCTTTCCAGAAGAAGTTACCTTATAGTTAAAGGCAAGCTAGTTTAGCTACTCATTTTGAGAAGAGATATAAGAGTGATCAATCTAATAATATGTAGCAATAAAGGCAATGTTAGGCCTAAAAGTCTAGATAGGGAGCTTAAGCATCTAGTACACTAGTTTCTATAGCTAAGAGTGCACTAGTTTTTAAATGCTATCATTGCAATGAAAAGCATAAGGGAGTTTATTGGAAAACATTTCTTGTACTATGTTATACGTTTGGTTCTAAACACCACTATCATAAGGATTGTCTTATAAGGCCTATTACATTTGCACTATTTTAAGCTTTTTCCCTAGTTGTTATTAGAAGCTAAGAGCGGATAAGGGAGATAGAGGAGTAAAATTAGTGGGTCATCAAAAATAGTGGAAAGGGCAGAATGTAGAGCTCCTGCTCATCAGTATGCCATTAGGCTAATAGAAGATTTGACTCTCCAAATGTGATTATGGGAATATTCTATCAAAATGATCTTCTAATTTTACCTTTGATGCATTTGGGTTCTACTCATTCATACATATGCACTACACAGGAACAAGATAAGGGGTTAAAGTAAGAGTAGTTAGATATTGACATTATGGCTAGCAATCCCATAGGACAGCAAGTGGCAGCTAATTAAGTTTATAAGGAATATCCCTTGACAATTCATGGACATTTGTTTTTTTTTTTCTAATCACATTAAATTATCATTCAATAAGTTTGACTTGATCTTTAGTGTGGACTAGTTGTCGAAGCACCATGTGATGGTGGATTGTAGAAAGAAAAAGAATTATTTTTGAACAACCCATTGATAAGAAGTCATGGTTTTAGAGGAGAGATCAAACTTAATGTCTAATGTGATTTCAATAGTTATGGCTAGACAGATGATAAAGATAGTTGTCAGCCCTACATCGCTCATTTGCTTGACACTAAAAGAGATGAGTTAGATGTTAGTCTAATACTAGTAGTGGTAAAGTTTACCGATGTATTTCTAGATGAGTTACCTGATTTGCCTCTAGCTAGAGAGCTTTGGGATATAAGTTTTACTTACTATAGCACCAATTTCAATACCTCCATATAAAATAGCACCTATAGAAGTTATAGAGTTAAAGGTACAATGCTTGAATTATTGGATAAAGGGTTTATAGGACTGAGTGTGTCAACACAAGGAGCACTAATTTGTTTGCAAAGAAGAAAGACTAATCCTTAAAATTCTGTGTAGATTATTGATAACTGAATAATGTGACAATTAGGAACAAGTATACATTGCTTTGCATAAAAGATATGTTTGACCAGCTTAGAGGAGTAGGTGTTTTCTCCAAAATAGACCTCAGATTGAGATGTTATTACCTGAGGGTTAAAGAAATAGGTGTGTCTAAAATAGCTGGTTATTGGCACTATATATGTAACACCTCCTACTAGATTCCCAAAGAAAACCCAATAAGTGGTGTACTTCCTGCTAGGTCATCCATCCTGAAATTGCTTTTTGGGTTCATTCATTTAACTTGTACAAAATTCCTATCATTTGATTCAACTTAACTCTAAAAACTTGTTTTATATTTTCCTAAGCTCAACATAAGGTCTTACAAGTTTATTTATACCACAAATAGACATATACAGACTTCTTAGATTCTTACTTAAATTCGGTAGCATAATGGCTATCCTAGTGACAAACCCAAAAATTTTAACACCTATAAAACTCTTTAATAATAAATATCTACATCTCTTTGACCCTTCTAGACCCCTAGATATACACCTAACATCACCTATCTATCAACATAGGCCTTAGGCCATAATAAGATAATCATAAATTAGAGCCTCAAGCTTACATACCACCTCATCAAGTAAAGGCAATCGCACATCAAAATAGTGTAATAATACACTAGTTATAAAACACATTCCATGAAATATATATACAAGACACCGATACATAGGATACCCATTCCCACCTAAGTATAATGAGTGTAAAAGCAATACAACATATATACATAACAACCTTCTATCAACTATCCTCTTCAATTTGGTTGCATGCTTTATGAGGTTATACCTTGCTTATCCTTACCTGTGCACCAAAACATGTATGTTAAGCATATAATATACTCAAGGGTGAACTGAAGCATTTAAATCATGTCAAATGGTTCATTCATGCATATAAAGAGTTATTAAGTCCATAAATTACATTTCTATGTCAAATGACCAAAATACCCTTTTTTCCTATACATAACAAATTACCATTTATTTAATCATTTAAATTCATGTAAAATATGAATTTAGGCCATCTCTAATAATAATAGTCAAGTAACAGAATTATCAAGTCAATAAATGGTATACATGTAAAATTACCAAAATACCACTGATGATATATTTATACTGATTATTCATTCAGTTAATTATGCCAAAATCTAAAAACTTTAATAATATCTACCACTATCATTATTGTATATTATTTATTTCATTAAATTAATAGGCCTGACTAGTAGATGACACTTCAATACATTGGACCTAGGGGGAACTAAAAGTAGTGCAGTGATCCACATTTTAGATCTCGACGGCTACACCAAATTGATCTAATCATAACACTAAAGGTGTAAATAACAAGATGTGGTATGTCTAGCAGACTAGTACAATGAGCCTCTAGGATCTTGGCCATTTTATCAACCCTATTCGAAGATCAGTAATGTTATAACTTGGTCTACCTAATAGACTGGTCTCTCTAACAGACTAGTGCAGTAGCCCTCCGAGACCTACGTCACTGTAGACACCTCACCTTCACCTATGACGATAGCTAGAGATAAACTCTCAAGCATAGCATAAAGCCATTAAGTGGTAGATCCACAAGAACCTATTAAACCCTATCTATATGGACTAACTACATGAACAAGCCAAAGTCTAGCCTATAAAGACCACAGACCATCATACCAAAAAAAGCCCAGTCCGCGAGGACTAGTACGGATAAGTCCACATAGAGTTACCAATGGGAAAAGCACTTCGGAGGAAGAATCTTACCTATTCAGTCTAGAAGCCAAAATTCTTTAAGGATTAGGGCTCTTTTCTAGATGAGAGGGAGGAAAAAAAACTAAAGAAGAGATATAAATACTTCTTTGCATTAATAGAGAAGGGGTTCAAAAAATTACAACCACAAAACACACATTCAAATGGCAAAAAAGATCCAAAAGCTTGGAAAGCATGAACTAGGAGCAATTCAATCATGTTCACCTAAACTTAAGACTTTTGTGCTATTATTTGAAGAGATTTCTTGTCCTGGTAATATCTAAGGTCTATTAAAGATTTATTGATGTCTCATAGGCCTATAATCTCTAAAATTGATGTACAAATGAGGTGGTACTTTGTTATCCCTACTTTTATTCGTGATGATTAGGCCAATCGTAGTGATATATAGGATGTAAAATTAATTCCTATAGCCAATGTTAAGTATGTTGTGCAATGTTAATAGCCATCACATGAGCAATTAGGTCCGTGTAGACTTAGTTCCTTTAAGCCCAAGCATATAGGTTAGTCTACACAGCCTTCTACCTTTCATGAAATTGTGTTTGCACAGACCTACATCTAGTAAGCGTGATCCCTTATTCCAAGGAACTTTGTTATATGCCAGTTAATTGATGTGAATCACTATGTTCATGTATTGATGTTGAAAGTATGCTATTGTATGTATGAAGTTGGAAGTTAGTCTGTACAGACCCCCTGTCATAAGGGCTTTATGTCTGCATAGACTTATGTATAATGAATTGTAGGTTATTTCTTTAGAATATGCTTTACATGTATAATTAATAGCCTTTGATTCACTTATCCTAAATATTTCTATAATCTTGATTTAACCTCGTTTGGTTTTGTTGTTTTTTGAGTTGTCAATTGAGTTCCCTTGCTAGAGTGAAAGATGGAATGGACTTAACCTTTCCCTGGAGATGGTCCACATGGACTAATAGTAAACCTCCTTGATGTTCGCATAAACCAAATGACATAGAAGCGGGAACATTTTTGTGTTGTAATTTGTCTCTTTTGGTTTTGTATCATTTACACTTTATTGCTTATTTTAGGGTTGTAATAGCTAGTAAACAACTTGTTCTACATGCCAAAACCTAACTTTCACACTAAATGATTTTGTACATAATTAAACAGTGTTTTCTAATAAAATCGATTTGTATTTCCTTAATCAAAAGTCACAATAATTAAATGTATTCCAATAAAGGCAAATCTCCTAAAGATGGGAGTTGGTTAATTATCACGACTTCCTACGGAATTATGAGTAGTTGTCAGGTCAATTAACAAATAATGAATAACCCAATTTTTGAATGTATAATGTACTTGTCATATTTCTTTTGAATACTGCAATTTTACTTTTTTACACAAAAAAGTGATGCAATTTAAATTAAGAATGATGCATGCTGAATTGATAAAGAACTGATTAATGTTACAATATACATGGACAACATATCATTAGGGCATAAATAAGATTAGAAATTTTGAACCTTTTTGGTGCAGAGGATTAAAGGTCATAGTGTAAAGGTTATGTGGCAATTCCATTAACCACTCTTGTCCCCAATAAAAATATCATAATCTTTACAGTGGTGACTTTACTGGGGACTGAAAAATTTTAATTTGAAAGTGCCTAAATAATATGTTATCCAAATATTATAATTTTTGTCAGTCTCACACATTACACTTTTTATAAATTTTGTCCCTTTTAACTTGGATGGTGTTGCAAACCATACTCCATTTTTCATTTAAGAATAGAAAAGTGCTAGCATATACATCACTCGCAAGCCTTGTACCTTTAGGTATATGAAAAGGTGAACTAATTGGTCACATTATCCTTGATTAGAAAGACCCGTTAGGAGGGACCTCTACTTATAGGAGCCGATAAGCCTTTTGATCGAAACCATGAGCCTATGTAGTAAAGCTTAGCAACTTCCCATAGGTTGTATAACCCTAAGTGTGTGGAATTGCATTCATGATTGCTATATAGACATAATTGCATTTAGCCTTATTTGAAGAAAGGGCAAGCCCATTATGCCTTTTTGTCCGAGATGGGCCCACCATAATTACACATCAAATAAGATATAAATGTCGTAAGGTCACCATTCTTGCCTACACTTTAAATACAAGATATCATTAGGCCTAATCAAGCCCATGTTCTAACCTAGGCATCCCCCCATGATGCTTAGATAAGCCCACCCAGGGAGAATGACTAAGACTATAAGTGTGGGAGTAATAAGGTTGGAAGGACTATTGCATGTGTTTATCTTTTACTACATCACAAACATGCATTTGCATTTCATGCATCATTTGCATCTCACATCTTATACTGTGTATGCATCATGTCTAACCCTCTTTTCTTATCCAATCACCATTAATCCTTTACTTACTGCTCAATGGAAGAGAGTAGGCAAGTGCCTCAGTAGAATTAGCATAGAAGCACCTATACAACCTAAGCGAGGAACCATGTCTTTCGACGAGTACATGAACAAAGCTATGTTTATAGAGGCAATGATAAGATGGAAAGAAGAATGATGGCACTAGTTACCAATGCTCTATCTCATGTGTAGAATCCACAAGAGGTAAGGTAGACTATTGGTACCAATAAGGGGAAGGAGATAGTAGGAGAGCCTAAGGATAACCAATCATCTGATGATGAGATACCACAGGTAGTAAAGGCTTACAACAAGGTACCCTTACCTAAGGCACTAAAAAATGATCAATTAAAGAAGTTAAATAAAAAGATGGAGGCCATGTCCTGATTGGTAATCGAGGGCAGAGATATTGACTTAAATGACATCAGCCTAAGGCTTGATCACTATATACCTCATAAGTTCAAAATGCCTGATTTGAGAAAGTTTGACAGAACTTCAGACCCTTATACTCACCTAAAATAATATGTTATTGGCATGAAGCCACCCGTCTAATAAAAGAGCAAATTGGGAGCATATTCAGCATGTCCCTCATAGGCTAGGCTCTTAACTAGTACCACTATTAAGAGAGAAGGGTCAAGGAGGACTAGAATGAGTTGGCAAGGGCATTCAATAAGCAATATGCCAATAATGCTAGTGTTGAGATTACTTTGAAGGATCTTGAGCTAATTAAGTAGAAGCCCAATGAGAGTTTTTCTGACACTCTCTAGAGTTGGAGAGAAAAGATCTTAAAGATGAGGAATAAGCTCAAAGATGTCAACTAGATCAAGATGTTCATTAGAAATGTGAACAGTTATATGAATAATAGGCTTATCACTAAAGGCATTAATGCCTGAGAATAGTTGAAGGATATTACTATTGGCCTTAAGGCCGAGTATCAGAATAAGGGTTACAATCCTACTTTTATAAGTGGAAACACCGACAATTCCACTAAAACTTTCGAAGTGCCTGCAGTTCAAGGCCGTAGATAATCAAATTTGGGTAAATCCTTATCGTGGTGTTTGAAGAAGCTCACTAAAGAAAGAAAGCTACAACCACTTCCACACCAGCCATTCAATGGCCCATTAACCCCTAATCATAGGAACAATTAGTATTGTGCTTATCACCAAAGAACTGGACACCTTATATATAATAACAAACTCCTCAGAAAGGCCATTCAAGATCTTATCAAACCCATTGTCAAAATATCACACCACATGTCTCCTAAAATTTGGATTGCCTAAAGAGTATATGCTAAGGGAACTCTATAGGTCCAACCTAGCAATAGAAATAGGAGTAAGGGCGAGTGAATCAATTTAATGACTAGTTTTTAGGATAGTGAGAGTGACCATGAGACTGGGGAGAGCAAGAATTTTTGGGATGAATCCTCTGATGAGGATTTTGAAGAGGGTAAAAGAGAGCCAATATGGGTTGAGGGAGAAATGGTAGAAAGAGTAAAAGAGAATGGTTGGATCTTACCATAAAAAGAACCTAAATCCAAGGAAGATAAGCATGAGATGGTGTTGGAGCAGCTTAAGAAGACTCAAGCTAATATTAGCATTTGGGATTTATTGATGTTATCAAAAGGCCATAGGTAAATGGTGGTTGAAGCCTTAGATCAAGTTGCTATTTCTATAACTACCACACCATATGAGCTTGTAAAAGTAATGAAAATAGGTAATACAGGATTTATTAAATTTTTAGTCAAAGATTTACCTTTAAAAGGAAGGGAGAACAATAAACCCCTCTTTATCAAAGCCAAAGTGAACAGTAAGAAAACGAGTCGTGCAATGGTGGATGATGGTTCCTCCCTTTATGTTTGCCCTACCAAGATCCTAGTTAGTTTAAGAATCAAGAAAGAGGATTTATTACCCTCTAACAACATTATAAAAGCCTATGATGACACTAGAATACAAGTCGAAGGGTCTTTTATATTCAAGTTACATGTAGGGGTAGTCATTGATGAAGTTGAGTTCATAGTTATTGACATACCTACTACCTTCTCTGTACTATTAGGAAGGCCTTAGTTCTACAAGCTAGGAAAAGTTCCCTCAACTCTGCATCCAATGATTAAATTCCCATATGAAGGCAACGTCATTACCATAAAGGCAAAAGTCAATCATGTTGTCTCCACTTTAGTTATTGCTAATTAGCCTTTCAATGGATTCAATTTTACATGAATTTATAAGGATTACATGGACCCGATTGTGGCCAATATTATGAAGTGAATGGATTTCCTTTCGGGAGCTGGTTTAGGGAAAAAATTGCAAGGTATCACTAAACCTTTGCAGTTGCATACCCAAAATGATACAAAGGGGCTTGGCTACGATCTAAGTAAAGAAAGCAACCTAAGACAAGGCAATTTCTTGGAGGATTATTTTGTCAAGCTGAAAGGTATCAAGTATGATGAGACCCCAGAACTTGCCATAATAAAGGGGCACTATAGACCTGGGTTTTAAATTTTCACTAATGTTGTGGATTGGGAATCAAGACATCTTACTCAAGTTCAGTTGATAGAGGAAGTGTTCTTAAATGCTCCAGCTACTAAAAAAGTCTACCCTAGCCTCTTGGAGGACATGCTTCAGCTAGAAAACTCTGATTTATTTATGGATAAATTGTACCTTTGTGACCTCTTTAAGGCAAATGATTTACTTTCTAATAAGATGAACGATGAATTTGCTTATTTATATGATCTTTCTCCCTATAGTAATATGCATACAATTGATCATTACATGAGCATTTTTGACATTAATTGCATTAAAACTAACCCATTTAATCTTGGAACTAGTGGACAATTAAAGAATGTATTAATTGCCCATGATACTACTATTAAAGAAAGGGAAGTATTTGAGAGATTATTAAAGAAATATGAAAGGATTTTTGCCTAAAATTATGACGACATGCTAGGGATTGATAGAGAAATTGCAGAACATGCCATACCAATGCACAATCATACTCTCCCAGTATAATAGAAGCTTAAAAGGATGAGACCTGAATTGGCAGAGAAAGTAAAAAAAGAGTCAGTCAAGTTGCTTGAGGTAGAGTTCATCGAGGAAATAGGCTTTCCCACTTAGCTCGCCAATATAGAACCAATACCTTAGAAAGACAGAAGGGTCAGAATGTATGTGGATTATTGAGACCTAAACAAGGCATGTCCAAAGGTTGAGTTTTCCCTTCCCTATATAGATGTGTTGGTGGATAATGTAGTAATGGCTACTATGTACTCATTTGTTGATAGGTTCTTTGGATACAATCAAATCTTGATGAAAGTAATAGACAATTGCAAGACTACCTTTATAACAAATTAGGGTATATACTATTACAAGGTGATGCCTTTCGGGTAAAAGAATGCGAAGGCTACTTATCAGTGAATGGCCACCAAGCTGTTCCATGACATGATGCATAAAGAAGTTGAAGTATATGTAAAGGACATGATGATGAAGTTCTCAAAAAGGGAATGACATTTTGAAGTGTTAAAAAAGTTCTTTCAGAAGCTAGACTAGTTCGACATAAGGCTTAACACTAAGAAGTGCATCTTTGGAGTCACATCTGGAAAGTTGCTAGGATTCATAGTAAGCAAAAGGGGGATTGAAGTCGACCTAACAAGGTGAAAGCCATCTAGGATATGCCTACACCACAATCAAAAAAAGAAGTTAGGGGATTTCTAAACAAAATTAAATATATCAGCAGGTTCATATCTAAGCTCCTCGGAGTTTGTGACCTATATTCAACTTGTTACACAAAGGACAATCGAAGGAGTGGAATAATGATTGCGAGAAAGCATTTCAATTCAGTAAGTAGTATCTAATTAACCCTCTAGTTCTAAGGACTCTGAAACCCAATAAACCCTTAATTCTATACCTAGTAGTGGAAGAGTCCTCAATAGGAGCACTGATCAAGCAAGCGAATGAAGCTAGAATAGAAAATGCGATTTATTACATAAATAAGAAACTGCTCACATATTAACAAAAATACATAAAAGTAGAGAAAATATGTTTAGGAGTAATTTAGGCATCAAAGAAGTTGTACCACTACTTCCAATCTTATAAAGTAGAGGCAATTGTGAAACATAACCCACTCAGGTATCTGCAATCCGCACCATCCTTGGTAGGAAAGATGGGACATTGGATATTACTTCTTTCGGAGTTTCACATCTCTTATATTATCAAGAAGACCATTAAAGGCCAACCTGTAGCTAAATTTCTAGCCTAGCACCCAATCAAAGAGAAACAGGAGGAATATAAGTTTTCATATTAACATTTAGGGGAAATATCTCAGAAAGGATGGAAAATGTTTTTTGATAGGGCTGTTAACTAAAAAGGAGCAGGTGCTAGGGTACTGGTCAATAGTCTAGAAGGTGAATCAATGTTCTTGGTAAGAAAGTTAAAATTTTCAGCCACTAACAACATGGCAAAATATGAGGTATGCATCTATGATCTCAAAACTCTATATTAGCTAGGGGTAAAAGTAGTGGACATCTATAGAGATTTAATGCCAGTTATCCAATAAGTAAAAAGTGATTAGGAAGTCAAGGATGAGAACTTGAGCAAGTATGTCAAAATACTCACAGACCTTGCTAAAGGATTTTATCAATGCACCTTTCACCACACCCCTAGAGAACAAAACAAGGTTCTAGATGCTCTAGCCACCTTGATGTTAGTGTCATACCTTACCAAAAAGGATCTACCCAAGCTGATGTATTTTAGCAAGATAAGGTTTCCCACCTATACTTGAATAGTCAGCTCTGTCACTGAGCAACCTTATAGGGAATTGCCATGGTACCGTGATATCTAAGCCTATCTAGAAGCAGGACAATGCCTAAAGAATGCAATTGAAAGAGACAAAAAGGTGCTCTAAAAGTTATCCATTCAATTTATCTCATTCCAAGGCACATTGTACAAGAGACAAATGGATGGGATAAAACTTAGGTGTATAGAGAAAATTGAGTCCTAAAGAGTACTTAAAGAGGCACACGACGGGCTATGTGGTCCTCATATGAATAGGAGGAATTTACTAAAGAAAATCATGAGATTAGAATATTACTAATCAACCATGGAATCAGATTATTATGACTTCATGAAAAGGTGCCACAAGTGTGAGATATATGGGAACTTGAGCCATTTGCCACCTAATGATCTCACTAGTTTGTCATCTCTATGGCTATTCTCAACATGGGAAATCCATATAATTGAAGAAATAAGGTCGTCAGTTGCTAGAGGGCATAAGTTCATAGTGATAGCAGTGGATTACTTCATGAAGTGGGTTAAACCAGAATCTTTCAATAAATTAGGGGCAAGACAGATGGGAAAATTTATTGAAAGAAATATTATCTGAATGTATGGGTTGCTGGAATAGATCATCTCAGACAATAGGGTGCAATTTTAGGGAGAAACTAGACAACTTCTATAGAAGTATAGAATTCAACATCATAAGTCTTCTCTGTATCAACCTCAAGCTAATAGAGCAGTAGAGGCTGCTAATAAAAATGTCAAGAAAATTTTGCAAAAGATGACCATCACCTACAGGGATTGGGCAGACATGCTACCCTTTACACTGTGGGGATATAAAACAGCTGTCAGGATGTCTACCTAGGCTATGCCTTATTCACTGGTGTATAGTATGGAAGCAGTGCTACCAATCGAGATTGAAATACCTTCATTAAGGGTAGTATAAGAAGCAAACATACCCAAAGCAAAATGGGTTAGAAGTAGATACAATCAATTAGCATTAATTGATGAAAAATGACTTAAACCTCCCTATCACATGCAATTGTACTAGAAGAGAATTATGAGAGCTTACAATAAGAAAGTCAAGCTTAAAACCAAATGAAAAGATGATTTGGTGCTCAAACAAATCAGACCGTTACTATCAGATCCTAGGGGAAAATTCAAACCTAATTGGGAAGGTCCTTATATGGTCAAGAAGGTGCTCAAGCATAGGGGGATCAAGATCTCAGATTTAGAGGGCAATGAATTCTCAAAACTAGTCAATGTAGATAGGCTAAAGAAGTACTTCTGTTAGAAAAAAAAGAAGAAAAAAGAGTCTGCTAAGCTAAAAACCTAAGTAGGTAGTTTAGGCAAA
>CANXYI011003120.1:0-11026 GCA_948208565.1 Hura crepitans
AATTCTATCACATGCACACATGCGCATATGACATACCATGCTTACCATGCCATGACACCTTAAGCATACCTCTCAGCCACTTTAAGAACATGCCTACACATGCACTTTTCTAAATATTCATGCGTACACATATCTATGTACATGCCTCACTTGCCATTTCCCATAATTATCACCATATGTACATGTCATTTTACTATACACATACCATGACACCTTAACCACACATCCCAGCCACCTAAGAATTATGCATAGACACACACACACATGTTTTCAACATTGCCATATACATACATATATTTCCATACCATACCATGCCTACTAAGACCAACATACCTCTCAACCAAATGGAGTCCATGGCCTTACATCCATTTTCCCTAATAAATTCCCATCTTATTCACCATTATCACATACACAAGTTGCTATACTAACATTTCCATGCCTTTACATATTCAAATCACCATTTCCATACACATTTACATGCACATTCACATATACATTCATGGCATATTGCTATTTCATCAAATTCACTTACCTCTCTTAATTTCAAGCATTTCCTCCTACTTTAGAAGCTTTAATTCTTTGGTTCACTTTAGGTCTCCTTTACACCTACATACACCTTTTCTAACATAGAAAATTCATCAAAAATCATAATAAGCTCAAATTGAAAATCTAAAAGCATGGCTATCCTTAGAATTGAGAAATCCACTTAAAACTAAAATAAAAAGGAGGAAAAACTCACTTACTCTACACTTGAATTTCAACTCACCCTTTATTTAGAACTTGTGTTTTAGGGATTTTTTGCCACTTCTATGGATAAAAATGGTGGCTAATGACCTTAAGGATTGATTCACACTTGAAGTTGGTGATTTTTAGTGGAAAAATTGAGGACGAATGATGGCTTAGGTAGTAGATATGGTGAAAAAATTACTGATGGGTGGCATCTAGTAATAAAAGAAGAAATGAGAAGGAAATAGTGGGTGAAGGGTGAGTTAGCCAAGTTGAAGGCCATGTGGCATGGAAAAAAAATATTTATATGTAGAGGGGTGGCTTCGAGTGATGACATATGGCACACAAGCTTCTCGAAAAATCCTAATTTCGGCTGTAATTTCAGGAAATTTTTAAAATTCACTCAAACATTCAAAAATTTTCATGTTAGTTTTAAAAATCCTCGATTAAGCCTATTTAAGGGTTTGTAAAATCTCAAGTCAAAATTCCTTTGGATGGATAGTTAACTAATTCCTCGATTTAAGCGAAAATCTTAAAATTAAGGAAAACTAGCAAACGACCACAAAAAATTAAAATTCCTTCACCAATGGTCTCAGTGGAATTTTTAACCTTCATGGTATGGTTTTTATAGGTCTATTCAAACACATCTCGTGTCATTCTCGGCCCAAGTCCATATGAGCCTACAGTCAACTAGAATATGGCCTAAAATAATTTATTAGTTCTGCTAAATTTTTAAATTAAGTCTTTTTTATCTTTTTATTACCAGTTAAAGTTTCATGACTAGTACGCCCTGTATCGATCCTCATAAAAGTGACTCGGCACTTTGGGAACCTTTTTCAAGCCTCATAGGTTCTATTCATGGAGCCTCAACATATAGGCATCAAATATGTATAGGCACCTTAGCATCTTAAAGCATGCATAGTTCATCATGTGGGTAAAACCATTCATATATATGCTTGTTACGTCATTGCTAAGATCATTCTAATCCATCATATTACCTAGTATAAGTGTAAAATTTATCTATCTAATATGGAAACCTCATCCACTTCCATTTGCATTTTTCATTACCATTAGGTTACACCCTATATGGCATCACATTGTTTGAAACATGCAATAACATGACATGCGTCTTGCATCACCATTTATGGACATATAACTTCACCCATTCCTCCACACTAGAATAGGCTTGCAAACCTCAATCATATCCACACATAGAAAAGTTGCATCACATACACACACTTGGAATAATCATGCATCATTCACACTTGCACATGACGCACAAATTATATATCTTATAAAGGCTTATTAACCTCTTCCTTAAGTATCTTGAGATTTATCTATACATTAACTATCTGTACCATATGTTGGCATATTTACATCACTCACATATCATGCATACATCCCCACCTGCATCTTTATCACATATACTCATCTATATCATGAATGTATATCTTTTAGTACCTCTATCCTAAATAATGAAACCCTATAAGTACCCTAACGCATATCACATATAGTTCTAGTCCCTAACCATAATGAGCATGCACCATTCATTAAGCATATATCTTTAGAAGACTCACCTGTCTATACACAACAAACACTCATATGCCATGTTATTGCATATGCTCAAATAAGCATTTTGCATCACGAACCATCTTGTATACATGTACAACACTATCCCAATGCATACTATTTAGGCTTAGTCATGCATTATTCATCCATACCTTGTATCACATTAGCAAGAATAACATGCATTAACCATCCTCCATATACCCATACTATCACACCTTTACTTAATTTTCGAAAAAACCTGATAAGATAGTGAACTTCCCCTAAGGTCACCTATCCTTAGATTTCCCTAAAGATTATTCTTTTAACTTCTATTAATTTATTCTATTTTTTATTTACGTTTAAAATTCTTGTCTTTTCTTTATATTCATTTCATTACAGTCAAAATACATAGTGAAACCATTTGTTTTGTTAGAAAACATTTTTATAGAAAATTAAACAACATAATAGTTGTTCGAGTAAAAACCGAAATTTTCCTTCCAGAAAAATGTACTTCAATATATTTGATACATCATTCTTTACCTCTTAAACCCTTCTAGTCCTCTAAACTCATCAACATACATAATCACACATGCACAGTCAACATATTAAATCAACACTAACAACCACAAGGTCTCAAACCCATCATCATCAAAGAAATTTAGACAATTCAACAATTTATGTATATAATGTAGACATAAAGTCAAATTGATTCATCATTCACATTTTTATAGACATTTTATATACAATTCCTTGTATATCCACAAAACCCAACTATTATCTATTGCATGAGTACACATCCTAACTTTACAAATAAAAGACAAGAAATAATACTCCTAAAACTCTATTCTTCAACTACAGAGGCTTTCAACTTCTCATACTTCCTTAACTTTTACCTACGCATCGGAACACTAATACACTGAGTATAACTCAATGGTGAATTTTGAATAAAACATATGCATGCTTCACACTCACACATGTATTCATGCAATTTCAGTCATTCACAATAATTCATTTTAATTCATTAGACAATTACAACAATTCAATATCCTTTAACAAGCAATTACAATAATATCATGCATTACATCATAATTTGCATTCTCACTAATCATTTATGGTCATTTCATATGTATTCATTGTTATTTCATGCTATGTTTTCATTTCATTAGAACCTTTATAACATTCCATTTATTTTTAATTAATAGGCCCATACCAATTGACTACACTTAAGTACACTGGATAGCAAAATCCTAGTTATGCAGTGGTCCACATTTTGGACCTCTACTATAGCTACACCTACATCATAATGTGCAATGGTTCTATGAACCAAAATGTGGCTGCACCTACCCATGATAGTTGTGTAGTGGCTCTAGAAATAAAAATGTTGTTACACCAACCCATAAAAATATTGTGCAGTGGCTCTAAATAAACCTGAATGGATGTACCTACCCATAGTCGTGATAAAATTGTTATTAATCTAAATGATCAAACTTAGAAACTGCTTTATTCCTAATTGACTGGTCAATCCATCTAGTGGGTATCTAACTATATAAGGCTTCTGTCTATTTTTATTTTTCATTCAAGTTTAGGTCATTTTCTATTATTTAAACTCATTTTTCATTATTGTTTTCATTATTCTTCTTTCCAAGTGATTTACATAATCATTGGTAATGGAATTTTCCTTAGCTTCCAACTAAGTTTTCATCATATTTCCTCATTTATTTGATGATCATCATTAGTCACATTTTCTAAGTCTCATTGCACATACCATGTGCCTTAATTCCTATGACACACTTTTTATGTCAAATAGTCATTTTTATTAGTTTTCATTCACTTTCTTTATATGCCTTCTTAGTTCTCATTTTCTTCATAATATTATGCCACTTATGTATCTAAATGGCCATTTTGCATCTATGCACACACATCACATGTCTTGGCCATATTAGATTATATAACTTACATACTCATTTCATGCCATTTTGCTACCATTTAATACATACATAATCAATACACATACACACACTTAATGCACACCTTGTAGACGCTTCATGCTTCATACTCTCTATATTCATTTTCAACCAATTTATCATAAATTCATGCTTCATATACACATACACATAATATATATTTTAACATATCTTAATCTCATACACATTAATGGCCATTTCACATACACACATTCATAATAAATATTTTGGCCACTCTAAGTCTCTCAACATACATATTCATTTTACTACATTTCATCACATTTTCATACATTATACATCACATTCATTGTTATATTATTCATTCACATAAATTAACATCCACTATTTACTTATACTTCATCCATATATCTTTCAACCATTCTAGAACATACGTCAATCATATTTATTTCAAGCCTTTTTCTACCATTTCCTTCATTATTCATACACATACATTATATTGATCGTTATATCATTCATTTACTTTCATAAACATACACCATTTTAACTTATAATATACATACTCCATTTGGTGATTCCTCAACCATCATTATGCACATTCCATTCTTATTATTTATTCACATTTCTATCACTCATACACATTTTTACACCAAATACATCAATTACATTGTACAAATACATGTTCATATCATTCTCATAATTCCATTCAAGTTTACATACCAAAATTCTTACAATGCTCATGCATATGCTTTCAATTCAAATTCACATACCTCTATAAAGATAATTCACCACTTTTTAAGGCTCTTTCTAGTCTTGTTTCTCTTTCTCCCTCTCTTCTCCTATATACACATTACTAGAATTTAGAAAAATTTCTAAAAATCCATTTTAACTCCAAACTTCATTCTAATAACACCTAGAGTCTTAGAATAACCTCTAATTTCCATAACTAAAATAAAAATTGAGATTTCTTTACTTACACTTAATAATGTCACTACTCACATAAGAAATTCTCCCATTCTATGCCTCTTTTTGATGAAATTCCACTTCTATATGCTTTCCTATGGTGTAGAGGGAATTTTAGAGGGGCTAATTAGTTCGATTGGTGGACAAATCGAGCATTTAAGAGAAAGCAAGAGAAAAAAAATGTGAGGTACAAAGAAAATGAAAAGGCATTAAGAAATTGAAAAAAAAAATAAAGAAGATGAGTTTATGGGTTTATAATAGGCTTTTTTACACTTGATTCATGCTTTACATAAGTGGTTTTTGGGCCCCATTTCATTTATTCTCAGTTCGCATGCTCAATTTAATTTTATTTTTGCATCAAGTCTAAAAAATTCATATAAATTTCTATAGACTTCTAAAAATACTATTATTAGTGTCAAAATTCATCATTTAATCCCATTAAAGATCTCATAAATTCTCAGGTCAAAATTTTATAGTTAACCCGGTTACTATTCAATCGTGAAATCTAAAAATTCTGAATAAGTGGTAAATGACCTCCGAATATTAAAATTCTTTCTCCAATGGACTCATTAGAATTTTTAACCTTCAAGGTGTGTTATTTTTGGGTCCACCCAAGCATATCCTGGACAATTCCTAGCACAAACCCAACTAAGGTCACTATTTACTTCTTTACAGCCTATTATGATTTATTAGTTCTACTAAATCTTTTAATTCTTTCATTTTAATCATTTTATGGCTCACCAAAGTTTTATGAGTAGTAATTTCCCTTTTTAACCATGACACAGTGCCTTAACCTTTTAAAAACACTATTCATGGCTTGAAAAGTACTATTTATGAAATGGTGTTTCATGAGCATTACACATGTATTCATATTTGGCATACCATACCTTGACACATCGCATAGGCTTCAATCACCTAGTATCAGCTCACCTAACATTGGACTCACCTTTATTCATTTAAACCTCACTCACACCCATATGTGTTCTTCACGCATATTAATAACTACCATGCATAACACCATAATGCTTCGAACATGCATCACATCACATTAACCATATATCATGCTAACAATAATAATCATTCTTTACTTAGGCTCTTTTGGGGAAATGAGCCCTATCTTTAGAAAGGAATTCCAATCTCCAAAGATGACACTGGAGGGCACAGACTTGCATAGCATTAGACCAATTGTCAAAGAAGCTATGACTTCTAAAATAGAGAACTTTTGAGTCATGATTCAAAAAGAATTTGCCAAATCCAAGACTACCAAGAGGGTAAATAGTGACCAAGAAATCAAGCCTAGTTGCCTGCCATGTAAGTTCACTAAGCTAAACAAACCCTTATCTATAATGTTCAAGGAATTGAGAGAGAAAAACCTTCTTCAATGATTGACACATAAACCTAACTCATAACCATTTTTGCCAAAATATTGCCACAATTTATACTGTGTATACCATTAAAGAACTAGTCATCTCACTAACAAATGCATAACCCTTCACTATGGCATCCAAGACCTCATAGATCATGGTATGATATCTTATCCATAAGATCACTTATCACTAAATGTCTATAGTTGACATTTGGTCTACCACCTCATGGACCAACTATTAACCAACTATAACATCCCACCAATCAAAGATATGGATGGATCCAATGAAGATAAGATAGACTATCCTTATTTTCTTTTGTTAGTTGTTTTCTTTCTTTTATGTTAGAATAATTAAAGTTTAATAAAACATCATTTTGGTTTTTTCATGAGCATCTTTCTATACCACAATCACTACACAACATGGTACTCTTGAAAGTGAGTTAAGAGATTTAAAAAAAGGAAGAAATATGATCACCTTAATACATAGGTACCATAAATAGTTCATGATTTTTGTATGAATGGCTCACCACTACTGCACATAATTCTAAAGTTCAAGACTTGATATTTCCTTGAAAGGCTTGAGAAATATCCCTCAATGAGAGATATGAGATAAAATAGAAATAATAAGTTAGGGGCAAATAAACAATAATAGTTGTTTCTTTCCTTCAATCATAAAAGAGGTTCAAATTCAATAGACTCTAAAACTTAAAGCATCAAATTCATTATGTATCATCATTTGCAAAGCCTAAAAAGCCATGGCAATCATATTAACAAGTCAAACATTTTTTAGTTCTTGCTTACACAAAAACCCAAAAGTCATATGGTGATAAACACTGAAGCCTACAAAAACAAAAGGATTTCCTTTAAGCATTAAACAAATGAGCATTCTCTTTTTAACTATGTTTACCCTTACTTAAAAGAAATGAGTTTTCTAATTCCCACTTGGTCAATCAACTAAGAGCATGAGCCTAGGCAAAAGTTAGAGAAATTGAGAGAAAATAGTTAGTTAAAAAATCTTCAGGATAAATTAATAACGGGGATATCATTAATGTAGTACTCAAAAAGGTCAAAAAATGATATTCAAATCACAAAAATTCAAGATGCTGGCAGCACAAAGCTGGCACCCGTAGTAAGCCACTTTTTGATCTAAAAAGCTCCATCTCCTATGGCAAGAGCTCTAAAACAAACTAATATATCTTAAAAGGTGCAAGTCTAGAGTCAATTGATTAAACACAACACAATCATATCCCAAGCCTTAACAAAATGTGGATAAGTTAAATTCAAACAAAAAATATGAAAAAATGAATCAAAAGAGTAAAAAAGCTCACTAGGTTAAAAACTCGCAAAAGGCAGCCTAGGTAAAAGTTAAAGCATACCTCGTTAGATTGAAAACCCAAAAATGGCAGTCTAGGCAAAAATTAGAGGTTGAGAGAAAATATTTAGTTGGAAAATCTTCAGTCTAACTAATAACAAGGGTACCATACTATGCCACCACATAAATTTCCATGCTTAATCACTTGTTCATCCTAATCGTTTATCTTTCAACCACACGTGCTTAGATGCTCCCTATAATGACTTGACATTTTGCCTTACCACCTTTATGGCATATTCCAACCTACTCTTCTCCTCTTTTATGGAACTTTTTATTCCTTTTCACCACCCCAACTCAATCTACTTCTCAACACCTTCCTTAGCCTTTTTGTCACCTTGGCTTGACTTGTTTCTTTATAAGACATCTCATACCACTTTACAACTTCACTCTTTTCTCAAACCCAACCTTTTCCTATGATAAGTGTAAAAACCCAAAAATTGACTCTTGTGAATAGTACTTCTTGGGATGAATAATCCTTCTCAAGACCTGAGTCGAACTAATTGTATCGATGGGGAGAATTAAATACAAGAGAATTTTTGGGCAAAGTTTGAAGCCAATCTAAAGTCATTCGAATGGTTAAAAATGCTAATTAAGATTTTATATTAGTGTCTTATGAATAGTGTTGCAAGCAAAACTGAATCGTAAAATAAATAAAAAGTTGCTCAAAATAATCTAAAAATATTTCAACCAGATACTCAAATATTTTGAATAGTACAATGGCTTTGGAATCAGAATTTTTTGTGTTCAAGAACTTTTACCCAATTTTTGGGATATAAAATATGTTAATTTTTCAGGTTATAATAAGAATATGAGCTCGAGTTTTTGAGAGGATTTAGGGCATGGATTAATGGAATTTTTAGGATAAGAATAGAGGAAAACTGACTTTTCTATTGATTATAATAATTTTTTGAAGTAAAGAAAAATTATTTTTGTGGAAAGTATAAAAGGAGAAATTTTCTTCTCCACCCTCACATACACAAACACACCTCCTCTCCTCTTCCACACCTATTTTCCACCCCACTTGTCCCTCCCTCTTTCTCTTGTGATTTCCCTCTCCTTAGATGGACCCACAGTATGAGGTTGCACTCAAAATGATGAGGGTTCTGAGACGAGTCCATAGACATTAAAATCATCTGGAACAATTGAGTATTTTGGGAGAAAAATCGAGAAGAAAATTAAGGCGAGATGACAACCCAAGCCTCCTAAGGCAAGGAGAAAACTTAAGTCAACTTTAAGGTCTCGTACAACCTTGTTAGGTATGTGTAATCACATTGATTTGGCTAAATTATTCAATTAATGCATTATGTGTTTTATGTCATATTTATAATAAATGACATTAAATGTTTAAAAATTTAAAATAAATGTTATAAATGTAATTTATTAGTTATGGCATGATAAATGCATGAGATATGATGATTTGGTGTGATCATATGTGATAAAATTACAAGTATGTTGATTTTAAGCTATACGTGCAATATGTGAGATAAAGATCGAAACTTGACATGTTGTGTGCATATGCCTAGAAATGTATGCATATGGTATTTTTATAATTTGAAGCATGTATAATGGATATAATGGGTACTAGAATGC
This sequence comes from Hura crepitans, assembly GCA_948208565.1. Taxonomy (NCBI): domain Eukaryota; kingdom Viridiplantae; phylum Streptophyta; class Magnoliopsida; order Malpighiales; family Euphorbiaceae; genus Hura; species Hura crepitans. The sequence goes on from CANXYI011003120.1 coordinate 9,488, forward strand.
CATGAAATAACTTGTTATACCTATGTGTGACAATATGCCCATTTGAATCGATAAATGCGATAAGGAGTGTGCACATGTTCTTATCGATGTGAAGATGTCATGTGTGCATGAATGCAATGTGTTGCTATGCTTAAGATGAATTTTTGACATATAACAATTATATATGTGTGATATATGCATTATAAGGCAAGATATGACCAATTGAAGGATTATATCCGAGAATGCCATTAATTGATCATTTGAATCGATAATTGAGTCTTTCTATGACATAATGATAAGATGTTGTGATCGATGCCATTAAACCTTGGGAAATGAAACCTACATATATAATAGACATCATTAGGCCTAAGTTGGCCAAGTGTACAAGTGTAGGCCATACAAAGGTGCATTGAGGCCAAAGGTGATTTTAATGAGATATAATGATACAAAATGTGAAATTGGTTAATTTGACACATAATGACTTGTTTAATGATGCATATATAATTAGAAAACCTACTTCAGATAGGTTGATCGATCAACTAGGATTGTATTAGATACTAGCATACCTTCGGGTATGAGACCTACGAGTCATGAATATACATGCTGACGGGCATGAGAGCCTTTGGCCCTAAGTTTACGTACCTATATGGTATGAGAGCCTTCGGGCCTAAGATTATGTGCCGTGTATTAGAGCCTTCAAGCCTAAGATTACGTGCTATGTGCATGAGAGCCTTCAGGCCTAAGTTTACGTACTTACATGGTATGAGAGCCTTCGGGCCTAAGATTATGTGTTGTGAGCATAAGAGCCTTCGGGCCTAAGATTATATGCTATGTACATGAGAGCCCTTCAGCCTAAGTTTAAATACCTATATGGTATGAGAGCCTTCGGGCCTAAGTGTTATAGATCTATGGATGTGGAGAGCCTTTAGACCTAAGTTACACATCTACAGATGTGAAGAGCCTTCGAACCTAAGCTACACATCTACGGATGTGAAGAGCCTTTGGGCCTAAGTAATTCCATTATCCAATCTTGGTTAGTTATCTTATGGATATAGGTATTGGTTAAAATATTAAAATGGCTTAAAGCTATATAAATTTAGATTATATGTAAAATGGCATTAATATGTGATATACGAACATAATAGGGGCAATGACACAAAAACTAGCCTTAAGGTGTCTAAATGTGTTTATTATCATTTGTATGACTATTATTAGTGATTATATGTGCATATAATTCAAAACATTAACATGGATAGTTATGAGGTGCATAATGGCATTTATAATCGAAAAATAAGTATATCAATATTCTTTGCCATATATGAGTTCAGTATGACGTTTTTACAAACTATCATGATATACTATGATATTTATTGTGCCTTATGCTCTATAAGTGACTATTATGGGAAAATTGTGCTTTTGGCATATTTGATGCTTAATGATTATGACTTAATTAATGCTTTATTCCCATTAAATGGTGGTTAATTGATGTTTATATAATGCCTTAGTAATTGTGCCCTCAAATTCATTGTTTATGCTTGCAATATGCATGTTGGCATATAA
>CANXYI011003253.1:0-11387 GCA_948208565.1 Hura crepitans
TAGACCCTTTTCCGGCCTGTCAAAGTTTTATGACCAATATGCCAGTCATCGGACTCGAAATGATAACCCGCACCGCGGGGAACATCAATCGGGTTCCGAAGGCACTGTTCATGAGACGTCGACCGGCGGACGTTACATGGATGGTTTTTAATATTGTATGATATCTTTTTGTTGAGTTTGGATTGATATATTTTGATGATGAGTTTAAAGTGATAAGATGGATGAGTTGAGTTGTTTAAGTATTAGAAAAGTGCATTTTCTTGCAAGTTACTATTTAGGATAGTGTCCTCGAATAACCATTATGCTGTCAGATTTTTGACACGAAGACCCTAATAGTAAATCCATAACAATGGTTTTTGTTAATTTATATTTTTAAAAATTTTATAAAGTTTTAAATTGAGCTTCAAAATAAGGTTTTAAATTATAATGGTTTCCTATAAGTTGGGATACAGGTTATGTGTCACTTGTTATTTAGGTTCAGCAATTGGACCAAGTAAGTGGTGTCACAAGAAGAGAACTGCATGAAATTTTAGTTGCTAGTAGCTATTCAGTGTAGATGAAAGAAAGAGAAGAAAACTGATTGTTTTGATTGTTATATACATGTTTTACAAGGGTAGTAGATGACATACGGAGGACAAAGCAATAAAAGGGTATTTATACTCTTAACTAACTATAATTAGGTCAAGTTTTAACAATTAAAATCTTACCAAAATTAGCCCAAAAACAAGCCCTTGAAATGGGCTCTTTTTGCTTTCTACGCATAGGCTTTTAGGAGGCCCTATGCGCATACTACTATGGCCCCACATTCATTAATCCTATGTGACTCAACTAGGCCTTATTTTGGATTAACAATAGGTCTATTTCAAGGCCTTTTTAACTTTTTAAAAGTCTATAAATTAGATATACGAACAATCAAACATTGGACTCCACCATGCCTAATTCCAAAAACCCTAATTTCTAGATTACACATCAATAAGTGGTCCCCATGTTGATTTGCATATTTCTTCTTCTTAATTCATCTTCCAATGATATCTTATATCATTAGAACACTCAACCTCATTGAATCTATTTTTATTTCTTTAAGTGTGTGACCCTATTGTCTTCTGAGGTAGCATGGCAGCATATAATGAAATAGAGTCTGAGTCTAATTGGGACTCTATAGTTTCAATCTTATTGAATCAATATCAATTCACCAATTGACATATCACTTATGCACAAGTCAAGAGAGGCATCTAGCCATGTGTCATGACTACCCATGTGTTGAAAATTCAAGTGGTTTAACTTAACCCTTCCATATCCAGTTACGGTGCAATAAACTCCTTTCACCACCTTTTATCCCATCTTATTTAGACCATGGACTTGTGTCAACTCAAAGCTTAACTAAGTATGTCCAATTAAGCCTTAGACATGTTCATTTTGATAATTTCACCTTTATTCCAAAAATTCCCTTTGTGAATTCCATTCACACATGGTGTTTTACTTTGGCCAAGGATTTCTGAATAAATATTACTCATTAGAACTTTGAGACAAACTCCCCACTATAATCTAGGGGTGGTGAATCCTCTATTGATTACTACCTTATCTTTAAATATGTCATGCCATATCCAAGCACCTTGCCATGTATACTTCTTGTTCGAAGTGAAAGCTTTGGAGTCAAAGTATGTCACTCCATATTTATGATTGTTAGTGATCTCAAGTTTAAGGATACTTGCACTATGATATGATGAGATACTTTCGCTGACATAAATTAAGAATTCATAGGAAGATCTAATGGTGGGTCTTTGTTGTTCTTACTTCCCAAGTAAGCATCCACATGTCAACTCTAAGCATCTTTATGCTTACAGCTTGATCTAATCAAGAAGTATAACATGTGTTAAGCTATCGACATTAACAATGTCTTATCTTATTAATACTTTGACTAGGGATATAAGTGTTTTCATATTTGTGTGTAATAACAATCTCACATTATAAACACTTCATAATTTCCTCTATATTGTGATTTTATAGTAAGGACTTTATAACATGGTTTATGACAGTGCAAACAATTATAAGTAATATATAAAAGCTCCATGATATAAAAAGAAATGCTTTATTATATTAACTCACAATTTAAATACATGAATATAACCATATTACATGAGCTCTAGGGCATACAAGTAACAATCTCCCACTTGCATTAGAGCTAGTCATCCATGTATTTAATGCTCATGGCACTTACATGTTGATAAAACTTTCCTTGTGATAGTGCCTTCTTGAGAAGATTGGCTATGTTCTGATCTATGGGAACCCTTTTAATCTTCATATCCTATCTATCAATATTCTCTCTGATCAGATGGTAGCACCAAAAAATGTATTTAGATTGCTGATGAGACTGTGGTTCATTATCTTATGTAATAGCTCTATTGTTACCATAATGCAAAGGTATTAGATCAATAATGCTTCGAGCAACTCCAAGTTTAAAAATGAACTTCTTGATCTAAAAGGCTTTCTTAGCAATATTGGAAGTTGATATGTACTGGGCCTCAGTGGGAGAATCCATGGTCATATCTTATTATAAACTTTTTCAAACAACTGCTCCTCCACAAATAGTGTACACATATCCGGATTGAGATTTACAATCATCCTTATTGAATTGAAAGCTGGCATCAGTTTACCTACTAATCTATACATCTCTTTTCCATACACAAAGAATAAATCCTTAGTCCTTCTCAAGTGCTTAAGGATATTCTTGACAGCCACCCAATATTCCTCTCTATAATTGGATTGGAATTTACTCATGACATTTAAAGCAAATAATACATCAAGTCTTGTACATAACATAATGTACATGATAGATCTTATAGCTAAAGCATATGGGATCTTATTTATACGCTCTTTCTCTCCTCTTGTGTCTTTAGAGATATAGACTTAGAAAGGTGTTTCCCATGCAATGTAGGAATAAAACCTTTCTTGGAGAGATCTATGCTAAACCTTTTTAATATTTTGTCTAGGTACGTAGATTGTGAAAGGCCAAACAACCTATTGGATCTATTTTTATAGATCCTAATCCCTAAGATATAAGTCATTTCTCTAATGTCTTTCATGGGGAATTGTTTACTTAGCCAAATCTTAACTAACTAGAGAATAGAGACATTATTTCTTATCAATAATATGTTATCTACATACAACATAAATAAAATTATTACACTTCCAATGACATTCTTGTAAACACATAGTTCATCCATATTTTATGAGAAATTGAACTCTTTGATTGCCTCATCAAAATAGATGTTCCAGCTCTTAGAAGCTTTCTTCAATCCATACATAGATCTTTGAAACTTGTAGAATTGATTTCCATTTATGGATGTAAAACCTTCAGGTTATGTCATATACACTTCTTTTGATAATTTTTTGATTAAGGAAAGATATCTTTACATTCATTGGCCAAGTTTTATAATCATAATGAGTAGCTATGGCAAGTAGAATTTGAATGGATTTAAGCATTGCAACTAGAGAAAAAGTCTCATCAAAGTCAATTCATTGTCTTTAACGATAACCTTTTGCCACTAGTCGAGCATTATAAGTAATGACATTGAAGACCTATTCGCACCCAATGTGTAACACCCCCTACTGGATTTCCAAAGAAACCAAATAAGTAGTGCACTTCATGTTAGGTCACCCATCCTAAAATTTCTCCCATATTCATTCGTTTAACTGTTATTCATACTGCAATAGACAACTCTATCTGATCCCAAAATCATTCAGGTTAGTTCCTATAATCCATTATAGTTTATATGATCTTATTACAGCTATTATAGAAAGAATCTAACTCAAATAGGTATCATCTAAAAATTTGGTAGCACAGCGACTGCCTTGGTCACTATCCAAAAATCCAAATTCCACCTGCACACACTTTAATATAATATATCACCTCTCTTGGACCCTTTTAGTCCCCCTATTTATCATCGTATCCACATCTTCTACCATATAACAATCATAAGCCTTAGGCCACAATAAATATATAGAGCCTTAGGCTCACAAACACACAAGACAAAGCACACATACATAAGAGAAATCATCTCTTGGTTAATTACAACTTCGTCTGATATATACAAAACTACCTTGTGCCCCTTATATACATCACACCCATTTTCCCCACCTATGTACATAGAGTGCAAAATCATACTTCTATACATGATTGGTCTTCTCAAGAATGTCCTCTGAACTCCACCGCATGCTTTATGAGGTGATGTCCTTGACCTTGGTACCTACACATCGAAACAAGCATGCTGAGTATAAAAATACTTAGTGGTGAATTCAACCATTAAAAACATGCCTACAGGTTAGTTCATATATTATACTTTCATTCTGGTCTTGTACTGATTACTCGGTTCAGTTAAGGAAACTAACATGCATAATTACTATTTTACCCCAAAGGTATTTCTGCCTATATTTATCTAATTAATTTATTCCAAGGCATATAATTTATGCCTTTAGTCATTATAAATCACTTCATGCATATGCTATACCATTTTTAAACATTTATTAATTATCAGTGAAAAATTACTAAAATGCCCTTATATCGATCTTTATAGTCATATATGAATTTATTAATCTTGTTTAATTACTTCAATTGGCCCAACTCAGGAGATATCTTTAACAGACACTTGATCTAGAGGAAAAAAATAATAATCTGGTGCAGTGGTCCTGATTCTGGACCTATGCCACTACACTAGCTTAATTAAATCCTAGCACCTAAGGTGTAAATAATAAAATGTTGTTTACCCAGTAGACTAGTATGTCCAATAGACTAGTGTAGTGGCCCTTAAGGACATGCGCCACTGCACCAGCATCATATAAATGATCAGTGGTAAAATGGCTATGTCTACCTAGCAGACTGGTCTATTCAATAGACTAGTACAGTGGCCCCGATGGGGACCTACGCCGCTGTACCGGCCTTGTCTGAAAAGTAAATAGTGTAACAGCTGCTAAGGATCCCTAAGTTGACCTGTTAACCCATTCAGTAGGTCTCTAACTAGTGAGCCATTAACCTCAATCAGTGTCCATTTTCTTATTGATTAACTTCTTATAATATTAAAATATAAAAAATAGATAGTTATTATTTTTATAACACAGTTAGAAATTAACCTGGTTTGGTATGACCATTTGTAGGTTGTATCGGGTAAAATATTAGAAAAATATTATTCAAAACATAATTACCAACAATTATCATATACTATGCTGGCTTTAGTTTCATAAACATTTCACAAGTTTAGGTCACTTACTATCCAAGGTATTTATTAATTCAGGTAATGGTTATTTTAGACAGTTATAGGTTATTACGGCTAAGTTTTATTAAGCTTTTCAAGTCCATTTTACCTTATTTTCTAGTGTAGTTTTTAACAGTTATGTCATGTATTTATAGGCCTAAAGCCAACCGTAATTTAGGCCCTAAATAAGGCCAAAATATAGTTTAAAATGCCATTGCAAAAGATCATCCCTTCTTAGCCATTTCAGACACATAAATTGAGTACATTGTGTGCTTACCAATCATAGCCTTTAAAGGCAATACCAAGCCACTTTTTACCTTTAATTTCAAGTAAATTCCTAAGGTCATATCTACACCATTTTCAAGTCTTTTTCTCCCTAGATGTCAAGCCATTTTAAGGTACACATTGATGAAGTTTATATCAAAGTAACATCATGCCATTTCATGCACTTTAACTTGTATTAACCGTGCACATTAACTTACCCACATGCCACACTTACCAAGCCTCCTCATGCCATACATACCTCTCGGCCACTAAAGAATTCATGGTCAAATCATACATTTAGACATCACTTATCATACATACATTCTCCCTTGCTTTTCAAGCCCTTCTTTGCCCTAATTCACCTCAAACACAAAGTACATACATCCCTATAGATGTTAGGCACCCCAAGGAACCATTTCCAGCCTAGAAAATTCAAGAAAACTCAAAGAAAGGCCATGAAAGCTCACTTTTTTCCTTTACTAGACTGGTTCTGACCCCATGACCTTTGGGGATTTTTAATTTCTTCATGAAAGCTCCTTTTACTTTCATTCCACTTCTGGAAATTTATTAACATCCTAGAGGAATTCTTAAAACCTAGAAACTCAAGAAAAGATTCAATGAAGAAGAATAAGCTCCTTTTCTAAGTTGCTATGGCGTTATTGCCCACTGCAGCAAGGGAAGAGTTTCTTTCCTCTTGTTTAAGTGGAATTATCCACTTGGTATTCACCCTTGCCACTTGGCAAGGGTGTTAGGCCACTTGGAAAATTATGGGTGGGTCCCACAGCCACTCGGGCTATCCCGACACGTCTTGATTTTTTAAAAAACTTTGAAAATTCACCAAAATTCACTTGGACCTCTAAAAATTACACTGTTTATTTTAAAATTCTTATTTTAATCCCCTCTACCTACTCAGAAATTTTTGTGGCCAAATTCCATCGATAGGGCAGGTTTCAAATTGCCTTGATTTGTGTGCCAGCCTAAAAAATTATGAGAATTTGCAAATGACCTCCGATTTCAAAAATTCTTTCACCAGTGGGCTCAGTATAATTTTTGAGCTTCAAGGTCCACTATTTTTGAGTTCATCTAGGCACATCTCGGGTTAATCTCAGCTTGAAAAAATTTTTATTGTCCCGAGAGGTAGCTTACAATCCGTAATGAATTGTTGGTTCTTCTAAATTTTTAAATTTTGTTCTTTTAATCAGATTAAAGCCCCTCAAAGTTTCATGACTAGTGTTTCTACCTCAACTTGCGTGCAAGTGACTCGACACCCTGAGCACACTTCTCGGACCTAGTGGCACTATTTACGAAGCCTTGAAGCACGGGCATTACATTTTTTCCCCTCTTAAGAAAAGTTCATCCTCAAAATTCCCTGGAGTAATTAATGGAGGATACTGAGCCCTCATCAGCTTTTCTAAGTCCTAAGTAACTTTCTTAGTATTTTGGTACCTTCATACACTATAATGGTGGTATGGACTCATTTCTTCAACTATCTCATACCACGAACCATACCCTATACTGCTTGCCTTTCGTAACTTAAATATGGCTGTATCTTAATATCTATCATTAGAACCACCTATAATGGATCCAATCCATACCTTTTGAGCATAAAAACATGGAAAACATTGGGTATCTACCGTAGCTCAGGTGGTAGTAAGCCTGTATCTATAGATTCAACCATATCTATACTCCCTTTAGGTCCACTAAACTTACGACTCAATTTCCCTTTTTTCCTAGACCTCTTTACCCTTCTCCTCGGAGAAACCTCCAGAACACTTTTTCTTCAACTGTATATTTAGTAACTCCCTATTTTAAACTAGCATATAGTTCCTATCTAATCACAACTGCTATCTACCTTTTTCTGACTAACTTCGCTTCTTCTTACACCCTTTTGATTGAATCCACACTAGAGATCTTTCTCTCTCTACCCCACTTCAACATGAAGGAGTCCTGTATTGTTTACCCTATAATGCCTCATATAGGTCGATCCCTAACTAGACAGGTAATTATTATTATAAGCAACCTCTACCAAAAACACATTCTGCTCCTAGTTACCCATAAGCTCACTAACACATCCCCGTAACACATCTTCAAATATCCATATCACCCTCTCTAATTGTTCGTTAGATTGAGGATGAAAAACTATGTTATAACCCAGTCTGGTGCTTAAAGCTACTTGTAACTTCTTCTAAAATCTAGAAATGAACAAAGATCCCTGTAAGAAATGATAGTCACTGGCACACCATGAAATCTAGCTATCTCATCCATGTGTAGTCTAGCCAACCTCTCAAGGACTAATCCATCTTAACTAGGTAACTTGAACTGTCTTTATCAACCTATCCACAATTATCCATGCAACATTGCATTTACTTTTGGCCAAAAGTAAACCCATTAGAAAACTCAAGGTTAGCTTTTCTCATTTTCACTCTAGTATTGCTATAGGATACAATAATTCAGAAGGAACTTGATGCTCAGCTTCCATTTGCTGGCATGTCAAACACTTGGCATTATATTTTGCCACCTCTCTTTTCATACTAGGCCACTAATAGTAAAATTTCAAGTTCATGATTTTTTGTCCCAGGATGCATAAAACAAAGAGCCTTATGTGTCTTCTTATATATCTGTAACTCTAAGTCATCCGTATAAGGTATGCATGGTTTATTCTGATAACACAACTATTCACCGTTTTATCAACTTAGACCTTGTGGTCTTCCCCTCTTAAGTCTTATTTACCATCTAAGCTAACTATTCCTTTCCATCTATTTTTCCTTCATCTGCTGTAAAAAATCTGGCTTTATTTATAACTTAGCCAGCACAACATTTCCTAATGTGTACTGTAGTTATCATTCATACTCTTCAGAGTTATCACAAATTCATGTTCATAGTATTTACCATCAGATTGGTTTTTCATGGTTAGTAGTCAATCAGGTAATCATAATCCTTGATCAACTCTAACCAACTTCCCTACTCAAGTTTAACTTTTTCTGAGTAAGGAAATATTTTAGGCTCTTATGGTTTGTACACATGCAGCATCTCTCTTCGTACAAACAGTGCTTTCATGTTTTCAAAACAAACACAATGGCAGTTAGCCCTAAGTCATGGGTAAGATAATTCTTCTTAGGTGTATTCAACTATCTTGAAGCATAAGCTACTATCTTGTCATCCTTCATCAACTCACATTCCAAACTATTTAGTAAAGCATCATTGTACACAATAAGGTCTTTATTCTATTCAGGTTGAATCAAAATAAAAGCCTCTATTGCACCTCTTTCAGTTGCTTAAAACTGGCTTGACACTTATCATTCTAATCAAATTTCACATTCTTCCTAACCCATCGGGTTAAAAGAAGGGCAATAAAGGAGAACCCTCCTACAAGTCCTTTGTAATAACAACTAAGGCTAGAAAATTTCTCACCCTAGTTACCTTCCCAAGTGGTTTCCTTTCTAGTACTACCTTCCTTTTATTAGAACCACTTTTGATTCCTTCTATTAACACCATATGGCTTGGAGAAGAAACTTCACTCAACTAAACTCACACTTGCTAATCTTGGCATACAACTGCCTTTCCTTCAGGGTCTGTAATAAAAACCCTCAGATGTTATTCATACTCTTTCTGGTTTCTAAAGTATATGATCTATGAATACTACCACCACCTATCTACATAAGATTGAAAGCCTCGATTCGTTAAGTTTAATGAAAACTTGTTAGGATATTAGTGTATCTCCAATGACACCACCAAAACTTAAAATGCCCGCACTAGGTTCTAAAAGCAATTTAAGAAACATCAGCTTCCTTAATCCTCAACTGATAGCATCTTAATCTCATATCAATTTTAGAAAATATACTAGCCCCTCTCCAATGGTCAAAGAGATCATCCATCCAAATAAGGAATGCTTATTCTTCCCAATCACTCTATTCAGCTGCCTATAAAGTAATGCATAACTTGAGCGACTTGTTCTTCCTTCTCAATGGACAACATAAACACTCCCTAAAGAATTATATTGGGGTCTAATAAAATCCTTATTCAATTATTCCTACAGCTATACCTTCAGTCCTTCTTATTCTATAGGTGCCACTCTATAAAGAGCAATAAGTACTAGAGCATTACCAGGATACACCTCCAAATCAACTCCTGTTCCCTCTGAGGTGGTAAGCTTAGTAGCTCAGCAAAAATACATAAAAAAACTTAGCTATAATTGGAATACATTCCAGATCAGAGTTAAAACATTCAAGTCAATAACATAGGCAGAACATGCCTCACTCCTTCTAAAAGTGTTGTTATATTCTTAATAGTAAAGATAAGATTATCCAGAAGGTTCTTCCCACCATCCACAATCACTATCAGTCCTTGTATAATCTAAAGGGTCAGCTTTCTATATTTACAATTAGTCATAACCTAATACTTAATAAGCTAATCCATCTTAGGATTACATCAAGCTTATTGGGATACAACTTGGTCAATTAGTAACAAACTATGCCCTGGATCACCAAAGGGCCTCTCTTATGCACCCTGTTCACAATCACTTATTGCCTTATAGGATTACTAACTCTGATGTCTACATCAATATGCTCAGGCTTTGTCTACCTATTCTGTGTTTATGTAATTCATACACATGAGGGCATTAAATTGGGGTTTATCAAAGTAGAGACCATAACATTTGGAAAACACTATACTAGTTATACCATCTGGTGCTGCAGCCTCTTCTCTAGTTCTCACTACACCCCGCCTAGCTAAAGCACAAGCCTTAATTCTAATACCCTGACTAGCACTAGCCTACTCTCCTTTAATCTACCTCTAACCCTTACTCTAGGGTTTAACATTAGTTATCTGTGCTTGAGCACCCTCTATCTATCCCTGAAGACACTTTTTCTATAGTGGTCTCTAACACCATAATGGAGACATTCTCCTCTCTTGCCGTCTCTACACTATCCCCAGTGCCTCTTCTGACAAATGACTGACACGGGAGGTCCACTTTGGTTACCCCTTTATATAAGGAGTACTATAGACCCGAGAAGGCAATCAAGGTCTACCAGTAGAAGCCTGCCCCAACCTCTAGGTCTAGGTCTACCTTTACCCCTACACTGGACTATCTCATAGTGCACTGCCTCTTTCCCTAAAAGAGGTCTCTCCTTTCTAGTACCATTTATTCCATGTCACATGCAGCTAGTACCAATACTGTAAAATCTCTCTTTCTAAGAGTTAGTGGCCTATATCCTAGACCCTTCATTTAGTCTTGTCAAGAATCTCTTACATATTATATTTATATCTTTGAAAAATAATCTCCTCAGCATACTTTAGGAATTTGGTAAAATCCTTTCATGAACTACTTCTAATATACCAGGATAGGGGTTACTCCTGCTTGCTATCAGTCAGTCACTTATGACTCTGGCTACTGAGCATCATTATTGGGTTTAGTTGCTAATACATATCCTGCTCCCTCTATAACTATAGTTACAAAACCAATTGGTTTATTGGCCTCTCCTTCAAGGAACTTAACCAATTACTCCTGTATTACATAAGACTTTTCCTTCTCAGCCTCGGGCAATGTAACGATTTAGAGGAATTTGAAACTTAGACATTTGCACTTATATACTTATCTTAGGAACATTAACTTATGCTTTAATATCACAAAATGTGACACCCCTTATTGGATTCCCGAAGAAACCCAATAAGCGATGCACTTTAACTTATATTAACCAAGCATATTAACTTATCCACATGCCACACTTACCAAGCCTCCCCATGCCATACATACCTCTCAGCCACTAAAGAATTCATGGTTAAATCATGCATTTGAACATCAGTTATCATACATACATTCTAACTATTACCATGCCAACATTCACATATATATATATATATATATATACCATGTAT
>CANXYI011003281.1:0-12634 GCA_948208565.1 Hura crepitans
AGTCATCATAATAAAATTCATTTTTCCAAATTAGCATATGAGAACCGAAGTTCTCAAACCAATCACTTGATTTTAATAAAAGTCACTGCAATAAAATCCATTTTTCAAAATTGACATACAAGAACCAATGTTCTCAAGACAATTAACTACCTGATTTCATGTATGATATTTCAATTTTGAACACCTATTTATTTTCCTGAAAATATATTTTGTAAATTCTCATTTGTTACTACATGATTTACTTTAATTGTAAAACATCACTTGAGAAAAGGAATAATATTATAAATTCAAACCAAATTTTTGTATTATTTTAGGGTATAAATAAGAGTAAGGTTTTGAATTGCTCTGGTTTTGGCCCTACAAAGTATTTTTCGACTTGGGTCGGGTGGCGACTCCTACCTTGTAGTGCTCAACTCACTCCTCCTAGGCTAATTAAATAGGAGTGGCCCTAGATTCCTCTAGCTTCCTTCTCATCTTTTGAGACTCAGGGAGTAAGGCTTGGGTCGAGTCTTCGACTATTTTGATTTGATTAGCCCAAGGAAAACATAAGGGAAGTGAACACCGTTGCATATTTACATGTTAGTGTAGCATCAATTGAAGTTCAAAAGAAACACTACTCATTTATATGTTAGTGCTATAGCCAGAGAGGTCTAAAATGTAGACCACTACATATCATGATCTTAATATCTAGTACTCAAACATGAGTCTACCAAATATAGTCTAAGTCATGATTAATAGGTATTAGATAATTTAAGGGAAATAAAAATAATTTAAATTATGATTACATTTAAAGGTAAAACAAGAAAACCAATGCATAATCATGTTATTATATGTGATTGCATTATGTTATGCATCTACATATATGTCTTGCATAATGTTTATGAATGTATGTATATGTGTGAGTGTAAGCATATTTTATTGAATACACTATAAAGCATAATGCTTAGCGCTTTGTGTTTTCAATGTATAGTTAGTAGATAGTTAACACCAATCCAGCCTCAAGGTAGAAATGTAATGAACTCAAGCCACTATTGTTGTCTATTTTTCTATTCCTTAGTATGATATATATAATGATAGCTAGCACTTTTATGTAATTAGTTGGGATATGTCTATTCCAACTATGTAAAATAAATATGATAGGTCTTAATATAAAGTTGGCATGTATGTTTGTAAGCATAAACTTTTGCTATTGATAGGATTGTTAAAGATGATGTGATTGTGATGTTGATGGCTCTGATGCATTGGTATGATTAGAAGGAACCCATACTATAGATTGAAATTGAGGTGATTTAGAAGTGTTGTTTTTAGTATGTTATGTTTTAGCTTATGTTACTGTACAACTGATATGTTGTTGGATTTTTGTTCAATTAGAACAAGATTAGACATGCATAGGTGTATGTACACAACTCGACTAAATGTATTTTTATTAACACTATATAGCCATTGACTAACTAAAGGGTGTTAAGAAGATAAAAATGAAATCAAATAAGATAATGAAATAAGATCAAGTCAGGTTTGTTAGTGTGTCATCTCTTATTTAGGTTTGGCTATTGAATTGACTTAAGGGTGTAACATTTGTGGTATCAGAGTAGGTTTAGGCATTTTTTGGTGTATCGAGTTACATAAGAGTGCCATAAGGTTTTACATACATACATCAAATGACGATGCATTGCTTAAGGTTAATGTTTATTCTTTTGTTATAGATTAAAGATGAGTGATCCAATTCCACCTATTGGTAGAAAGGAGGTGGAAAATCATGCTTCAATAACAATTCATGAGTCAATAAGTTCAAAAACTCAAGTCACTAGTGATGTTGCTCAGCTAGTGCCTCCATAGCTACCACCTGGATAATCGACATTGTTATAGTAAATAGTGGATTTACTTAGATAGGCTACTACAATAGTTGGCCTACTTCTACCACCAGTACAACCACCTCCAGCTCTCCAAAAGACCTACTTAGAATGGGTGAAGAAAATGGGAGTTGTAGATTTTATAAGAGTAAAATGTGATGATTTAGATACAATAGAGTATTGGCTTAAATAAAGTGATTGAATTTTGCATCAATTGACATGTACCCCAAAAGAAAATCTAATATGTGCTACTTCACTTCTATAAGAAAATGCATTTCATTATTAGGAGATAGTCTCAAAATGTAAGGCTCTAGGAGAATTAACCTCGGATTTCTTCCTATAAGATTTCAAGAAAAGGTATAACATAGAGTACTATTCGGAGAAAAACTAGGTAGGAATTCCTAGATTTGAAATAAAGGCAGCAGTCCTTATCAGAATAAGAAAAGGAGTTCACTTAATTAAGCAGATATGCAAAGGAAATTATCCCCACTAAAGTAGAGATATGTAAAAGGTTTGAGCAAGGCCTTAATAATGACATTAGGCTAGAGGTAGCTGTGAACAAGATTAGGAAATTTGCTCTTTTAATAGCTATTGCCTATATGGTAGAGGACATATTAAAAGAAAGAAGGGATAACTTTCAGAAGAAAACGCTATTCACTGAAGGCCAAGCTAATTATGCCGTATAAGTAGGTAAAAAGTAGAGGGGAAACTTAGCTACCCAACCATCACAAAAATCAGCTCAGACTCAAAAGTCTAGGTAAAAAAGACAATTTAGATCTTGTTAGTAAAAGTTAGCTACCAATGCACCTATTTCCACTATAAGAAGTGCACCAGCCACCTATGAAACGTGTGGAAAGAAATATGGCAGAATTTGACAAAAAATAATCCTAAGTGCAAACTTTAAATACAACTCTAAAGATCATTATCAAAAGGATTATCCATGAGAGCAAAATATTCTACATAATTTCAAGCATCATCACCGACACTTGCTAAGGGCTAGAAAGAGAACAGAAGGGATAAAGCCAGAGGAAGTAAGAAGTTCAGATAAAAATTAAGTTAAAGGATAGAATGTAACACCCCCTACCCATTTCTATAAGAAATAGGCAAGGCGTGCTACTTTTCGTGGGGTCACCTATCTATGTATTTACCCAAGGGCCTTTCATTTAACTTCTATCCATGTTTGATCAACTTAGACCTAGACTACCCGTTGTGCCCTTCAAATTATTTATCATTTTATTACTATTTATTTTATACTGCTAAAACCCCAAATTTAGTCTACCAAATATTTGTAGAAAATTAGGCAGCATAATAGCTACTCGGGTAACAAATCCCAAATTAAACCTGTAAGAAAAACACTTCTAAAGACATTTCCCCTTCACACTTCATCTCTAGACCCTTATGGTCCCCCAGATTACCATCACATAGTAGCACACACAATATAGGACATAGGGACTTAGATCTATTAACATATAGTTATAAGCAAGTGAATTTATATTAATAGATAAAACTGTACATACATATAAGTTTATCAACCTCAATTTAATATACAACCCACAACCCACACTATCCTAATGTACAAGAGTGCACATCTATAATAACCCAAAAGAAAATTAAAATATACCAAAGACTTGGAGACAACTACACTAAGGTTGTCTGAAGCTGACCATCTCTTTATCTACAGCTTGTGCATTGGAACACTGACACGATAAATATAAAACTCAGTGGTGGAATAGACCAAATATAATATGTTATAATACACACACATGCAACATGCAACACACAATTCTAGATGCCATTGTCCTATCCAAATGTGTCTAGTTCTTTAATCAAGTCTGAGTTTGCTTATTTATTGTTTAGTCTAATTTATTATTCAATTAAGTATGCTTATTTATCCCTCAACCTAATTTATTATAATATAGGCCCATGACTGACATACAACACTTTAAAACACCAGATAGTAGGAAATATCCTATGTAGTGACCTATATTTTGGACCTCGATAACTGCACTTAACTCGCCCAATAGTAGGGATCAATCCATAGACCTCCCAATACCGGACTGGTAGATAACAAGGATCAGTTCATAGACCTCCTAATATCTATAAATGGGATAGTAGGGATTAGCCTCGTGGGACCTCCCAATACCCCAAATCACATCAACAACAATCACAGGAGGATAGCAAGGATCAGCCCCTTAGGACCTCCCAATATCCATAAACAACAAATGGATGGCAAGGATCAGCCCAAATGGACCTCCCAATACCTTAATATGCAGGGTTCAGCTCAGAACCTTAGTGGCTGCACCTACCACATCTAACACACAGCAGTGGCCCTAGAAGGACCAAACTGCCTAGCAGTTGCTAACTCCCTAGTTGACCAGTCAACCCATCTAGTGGGTGTCTAACTGATGGGCCAATTACTAGAATAGACTATAATTCTTTTTATTTTTTATCCTAAAGTCTATTGTGTCTTTAAGTGACATGCCATTCCATGTTGCTCACCAAATGACACTTTTTACCTATCATTGCAATGTTACTAATCATATGGCAATTTTACGAGACTAACATTATTCATTTGGTCATTTTTATATGTCGTGCATTCCATAACTCAAGCCATACTTATTATAATATCCATCCCTTTTCCACATGTCCATTCAAACACCATATTCATGCCTTAAGATACATTTTCATGCCATATTACAAGTCATTATACCCTTATACCATTAAGTCACTAATTCACCATAATTTCATGCCATATATGTTACTATTAATAGTCATTCCTAATTATGGTTTATACATTTCATAACCTAGCCATTTCCTCACCTAACATGCCATAACCATGTTTATATATACCATATCCCATTATGTACACATTTCAGCCAAGACATGCACACATACATACACATTAATTTCAACCTAATTTAGCATGCCACACCTACTATTTTAATGCTATTAACATTATCATAACACTATTTTACATGGTCACCATTCATATACCATAATCAAGCAATTCTATACAAGATACATACACATAGTCATGGAAAACACAAAGACATATTAAATTTGAGTCTATTCCACATACCTAAGGTGTGAAAACACCCTTTTCTTCACCACTTTGGGGCTTGTACACTTGGTCTCCCTCACTTGAGTCCTTAACCCTTAAACATACAAGATTTGACATTAGAAAAATTCTCAAAAATTATTTATAGCTTCAAATTGAAATCTAGAACTATGGTTATTCTAAGAATACCTTAATCTACCTATATCAAAAATAAAAAAATGGGTTAGGGACACTTACACAAGAAAATGTCACTATTCACATAAGTGGTAAATCTCTCAATCTAAGCTTCTTTTTTGAATTCTGTCAGCAGAATTAGAACCTAGAGACTATAAAGAGTTGAATTCATATAAATTTTGTGTGGTTTGGAAGAGAGAGGAGAGAGAAAATTAAAGAAAAATTAAGGGAGGAGAGAGAAAATGGCATCAGGATGTAAGGTTTCTCATAGTGGAAGATGAAATCTTGGCATATGTGAGCCTTTCATATTTGTAACCCCTCATATAGGGGTAGTTAGCTACCTTAGATCGCGACATGTGGTGATCTAATGGCTAATATTCATTTTATGTCAGTTTTAGCTTAAAAAATTCCTACAAAATTCTTTAGACCTCTAAAAATTCTCATTTTAGTTTTAAAAATCCTTAATTAGTGTAACTAAGGCCCATATAAAATTTTAAGTCAAAATTCAATAATTAACTTTTTGACACTATTCACCCACTAGAATAAAATATTAAAAAAATTATCTAACTACCTCAGAAAATGAAAATTCCTTCTCTACCATACTCATTGAAATTTTTAAGGTTAAAGGTATGGTATTTTTGAGTCTGTCTGGGCACATTCTCGAGCTTATTCCGGCACAAACTCATTTTATCAACTCATACTCTAGTTCTCAACTTGAAATGATTTATTGGTTTTACTAAATTTTTAAATTCATTCATTTTACCCATTTTCACGCCCGCTAAAGTTTTATGACTAATACGTCCCTTGTTGGACTCATAACGATGCCCTATACTGCAAATAACATCACTTAGACTAGAAGGTACTGTTCATAAGACCTTAACATATGGGCGTTACAATCCTTCCCCTCTTAAGAAATTTTGTCCTCAAAATTACCTGTACTGAAGAGATGAGGATATTGCATCTGTATTTGCTCCTCGCTCTCTCATGTTGCCTTCGTTGTGTTATGGTGCTTTTATAACACCTTCACCAATATAATCGACTTGTTCCTCAGCTACTTAACCTCTTTTGCTAGGATTTGCAATGGTTTTTCCACATACATTAAGTTTGACTAAACTTGGATCTCCTCTATAGTAATCATATGCGACGGATCCGATTGGTATCACCTTAACATTGATACATGAAAGACATCATGTATCTACTGCAACTCAAGTGGCAAGGCAAGCCTATATGCCAAAAGACCCACTCTCTTTGTGATCTTATACGGCCAAATAAATCTTAGACTAAGCTTTCCCTTCTTGCCAAATCAGAGCATTTTCTTCCACGGTGATACTTTTAGGAATGCCTATTTTCCAACTTCATATTCCATGTCTTTTCTTTTTAAGTCTGTATAGGATTTTTGTCTATCTGAGGCAACTTTCAACCTTTCTCTAATAACCTTGACTTTCTCCTCAGCATATCTGATAAAATTAGACCCAACTATTTTACTTTCTCTCACTTCACTCTAACAGAGAGGAGTTCTACACCGGCGGCCACACAAAGCTTCATATGGTGCCATACCTATGCTGGCCTGATGGCTATAATTGTACACAAACTCTGCCAATGCCAAATAATGATCCCAGTTGCCTTTAAACTCTATAGCATAGCTACACAACATACCTTCTAGCACTTGTATTACTATCTTAGATTATCCATCTGTCTGAGAATGAAAGGTTGTACTATCTGTTAATCGAGTACCAAAGGCTTCTTATAACTTTTTCTAAAATCTGGAGGTGAATCTCAGGTCTAAATTTGAAATTATAGTTGTTGCACTCTATGTAATCATACATTCTCATCAATGTACAATTTGGCCAGCTTCTCTAAGGAATAGTCCATCCATACAGGTATAGTCCTTGATCCATCGTTGCTGCCTCAAATTTAGCTTTTCTAGTGTAGGCAAATACTTTAAGCTCTTGTGATTAGTGTATATGCAACATTTCTCTACATACAAGTAATGTCTACACACCTTCAAAGCAAAAACAATTATCGCAAGCTCCAAATCATGTGTGGGATAATTCCTCTCATGAGGCTTCAACTGCTTGGAGGCATAAGTAACTACCTTTCCTTCCTACATCAACACAGAACCAAGCCCGTTGTGTGATGCATCATTATAGATCACAAATTCCTTACTCTGCTCTAGCTAAGTAAGGATGGGAGCTTCTGTCAGCATCTGCTTTAATCTGTCAAAGCTAGCCTAGCACTTATTATCCCACTCAAACTTCATATCTTTCCTTATCAACCTTGTCAGTGGAGCAACTATCATTGAAAAGCTTTTTATGAACCTCTGGTAATCAGTTGCCAATCCTAGGAAAGTTCATATCTCAATCATGTTCCTAGGATGATTCCACTCTAACATTACTTTAACCATGCTTGGGTCTACCTTAATACCTTCAGCTGAAGCAATATGACCCAAGAATGCTACTTCTTCCGACTAGAACTCACACATGCTAAACTTGGCATATAGTTGCTTCTCTCTCAATGTCTATAACATAATTTAAAGGTACTATTCATATTCCTCTTGGGTTCTGGAGTACACCAAAATATCATTGATAAACACGACCACGAACTTATCTAAGTATAGCTTGAAGATTCTATTCATCAAATCCATAAAGGTTGCGAGGGCATTAGTGAGCCCAAATGGCATCACTAGGAATTCATAATGCCCATATCGCGTCCTAAAGGTAGTCTTAGGAATATCACTTTCTTTAATCTACAGCTATTGGTACCCTGACCTCAAGTCTATCTTGGAAAAGACACTAGCACCCCGTAACTGATCAAAGAGATCATCGATCCTAGGCAACAGATACTTGTTCTTAACTTTCACCTTATTCAGTTGCCTATAATCGATGCACAACTAGAGTGATCCATTCTTCTTCTTTACAAATAATACAGGAGCTTCTTAAGGAGAGACACTAGGCCTAATAAATCCTTTATCTAGCAAGTCTTATAACTATACTTTCAATTCTTTAAATTCTGTTGGGGCCATCCTATAAGGAGTAATTCTTGTAACCATGCTGGCCCTAATGATTCCTTTAGCAACTCCTATAGGTTGGAGGTGCACTCCTAGCAATAGATACTATTGTATCGAAAGCCTACTATGATGGAAGTGGTCAGGGTTTAGGAGGATAACCCTAACCAGTCCTCTATGATAAGGTCTGCCTCTATGACTACTGGCCCGTCCGCCTCTGGGACTACTAACTAGGCTTGTAGTTCCTCTACCTCTTGCTCCCACCAAGAGTTGAACTGGTTTAACTTGCTGGAAATAGCCTTTTCTTCAAAAATAATTCCTTATTCTCTTATAGCATTTTTCCATATCATAGGTTACTGCTACCAACTCAAAAAAGTCTCTGATCTTCGGGGTCGAGATCTACTTCCTTATCTTCACATTGAGGCCTTTCTCGAACCTCTTGTATTTCTCCTCATCATTCAAAAGAAATTCTACTGCATACCTATTAAGGTGATCTAAGTCTTTCTCATACTTAAAAATTGATCTCCTTCCTTGCTTTAAGTCAAATAACTCCTGCCTCTTCTTATCTCTATAAGAGTCAGGAATATACCTCTTCTTGAATTCTTTCAGAAAGAATTCCCATGTTAAATCAGTTGTTGCCTTTCTTTTCTTCAATCTATCCCACCAATGGTAAGCCTCCTCTTGTAATAAGGATGTGGAACACTTAAAGCATTCCTCCTCAGAGCACTACAACTGCTTTAATATTCTGCTGGTCTACTCTAGCTAGTACTCTGCTTTTGTCACCTTATCCGATTTCGAACCTAGGAAATCCATAGCTCTTATCTTCTTAACAATCTCCAAGTAAGTCTTTTGTAATGCTAGGGTAGCTAGTGGAGGTAAAGGAGGTGCAATAAGAACTAGAGCTAGTGGTGGTGGTAGAGGTGTTGTAGTATGTATCCATATATCCACTATTTACTGCAGCAAGGCTGGTGAAGCCTGTGTCTGAGATTGAGGCTAAGGTCGAGGTGGCAGTCAGTGAGCAGCATCAGTTAGTTCTAGAGTGGCTGCACTCACTTCTATTCCATGTAATGTGGTTAAGGTATAACTAGCCACTCTTTCCCTCGCTCGAGTGAGGTCTATTCACTCATTGTGTCACACTGTATCAAAAACAATCATCAGCTTCAAATAATGTAGCTTGACTCAAAACAAAATCCTAGACTCATGCACTCATGTATAGGATGCCTAAAACTTCTCTGATACCACTAAGTGTAACACCCCCTACCTATTTCTACAGGAAATAGGCAAGGTGTGCTACTTTCCATGAGGTCACCCATCCATGGATTTGCCTAAGGGCCTTTAACTTCTACCCAAGTTTGAACAATTTTGACCAAGACTACCCATTATGCCCTTTAGATTATTTATCCTTTTATTATTGCCTATTTTAGACTGCTAAAACCCCAAATTTAGTCTACCAAACATTCATAGACAATTGGGCAGCATAAGGGCTACCTGCGTAACAAATCCCAAATTAAACCTGCAAGAAAGACACTTCTAAAGACATTTCCCCCTCACACTTCATCTCTAGACCCATCAAGTCCCTCAGATCACCATCACAAAGCAGCACACATAACACAGGACACAAGGTGTTAGACCCATCAGTACATAGTTATAAGCATATAAATTTATATTAATAGATAAAACTATACATACATATAGTTTTATCAACCTCAGTTTAATATACAACCCATAACCCACACTATCCGAATGTGCATGAGTGCATATATATAAACACCCAAAAGCAAATTAAAATATACCAAAGACTTAGAGACAACTGCACTGGGGTCATCTGAAGTTGACCATCTCTCAATCTACAGCCTATGCATTAGAATACTGACACGCTGAGTATAAAACTCAGTGGTGGAATAGACCAAATATAATATGTCATAGTACACACACATGCAACATGCAACACACAATTCTAGATGCCATTGTCCTATCAAATGTGTCCATTTCTTTAATCAAGTCTGAGTCTACCTATTTATTATTCAGTCTAGTTTATTATTAAATTCAATATGCTTATTGATCCCTCAATCTAGTTTATTATAATATAGGCCCATGACAGAGAGAAAACATTTTAAAACACTGAATAGTAGGAACTATCTTATGTAGTGCCCCACATTTTGGACCTCGGTAGTTGCACCTACCTCACCTGATAGCAGGGATCAGTCCGTAGACCTCCTAATACCAGACTAGCAGATAGCAAGGATCAGTCATAGAGTTCCCAATATCTACAAATAGGATAGCAGGGATCAGCCCCATGGGACCTCTCAATACCCCGAATCATATCAACAACAATCACAAGTGGATAGCTAAGATCAGCATCGTGGGACCTCCCAATATCCACAAACAACAAATAGGCATTAGGGATCAGCCTAGGTGGACCTCCTAATACCTTAATGTGCAGGGTTCACCTCAGAACCTCAATGGCTGCACCTACCACATCTAACACACAGTAGTGGCCCCTGAAAAATCAAATTGCCTAACAGTTGCTAACTCCCTAGTTGACCAGTCAACCTATCCAGTGGGTGTCTAACTAATGGGCTAATTACTAGATTAGACTGTAATTCTTTTTATTATTTATCCTAAAGTCTATTGTGTCCTTAAGTGACATGCCATTCCATGTTGCACACCAAATGACACTTTTTACTTGTCATCGTAATGTTACGAATCATATGGTAATTTTACAAGACCAACACTATTCATTTGGTCATTTTTATAAATCATGCATTCCATAACTCAAGCCATACTTATTCCAATATCCATCCCTTTTCCACATGCCCATTCAAACACCATATTCATGCCTTAAGATACATGTTTATGCCATATTAGAAGTTATTATACCCTTATACCATTAAGTCACTAATTCACCACAATTTTATACAATATATGTTACTATTAATGTTCATTCCTAATTAAGGTTTATACATTTCATAACCTAGCCATTTCCTCACTTAACATGCCATAACCATGTTTACATATACCATAACCTATTATGTACACATTTTGGCCAAGACATGTACATACACATACACATGAATTTCATCCCAATTTAACATGCCAAACCTACTATTTTAATGCCATTAACATTATCATAACACCATTTTACATGGTCACCATGCATACACCATAATTAAGCAATTCCTTACAAGATACATACACACAGTCATGGAAAACACAAAGACATGATATATTTAGTCTATTCCACATACCTAGGGTGTGAAAACACCTTTTTCTCCACCACATTGGGGCTTGAACACTTAGTCTCCCTCACTTGAATCCTTAACCCCTAAACATACAAGATTTCACTTTACAAAAATTCTCAAAAATTATCTATAGCTCCAAATTGAAATCTAGAACTATGGTTATCCTTAGAATACCTTAATCTACCTATATCAAAAATAAAAAAAATGGGTTAGGGACACTTACACAAGAAAATGTCACAATTCACCTAAGTGACAAATCTCTCAATCTGAGCTCCTTTTTTTGTATTCTGTCAGGAGAATTAAAACCTAAAGACTATAGGGGGTTGAATTCATATAAATTTTGTGTGGTTTAAAGGAGAGAGGAGAGAGAAAATTGAAGAAAAAGTGGGGGAGGAGAAAGAAAATGGCATCAGGACACAGGGTTTCTCAAGGTGGAAGATGATGTCTTGGCACATGTGAAACTGTCACATGTGTAACATCTTATATAAGTGTAAGTGGCTGCCTTAGATCATAACATGTGGCTACCTGGGATCACAACATGTGGCGATCTAATGGCCAATATTCATTTTATATTAGTTTTAGATTTAGAAATTCCTACAAAATTCTCTGGATCTCAAAAAATTCTCATTTGAGTTCCAAATATCCTCGATTAATGTATCTAAGGCCTGTGTAAAATTTCAAGTCAAAATTCAACAGTTGATTTTTTGACACTATTCCCCTGCTAGAATAAAATATTCAAAAAAATTATCTAACGACCTCAAAAAATTAAAATTCCTTCTCCACCATACTCATTGGAATTTTTGAGGTTTAGGGAATGGTATTTTTGAGTCTGTTTAGGCACATCTCGGGGCTGTCCCGGCACAAACTCATTTTATCTCCTCATACACTAGTTCTCAACCTGAAATGATTTATTGGTTCTACTAAAATTTTAAATTCATTCACTTTACCCATTTTAAGGTCCGCTTAAGTTTTATGACCAATACGCTCCTTGTTGGACTTGTAATGATGCCCGCACTGTAGGGAATATCACTCAGGCCTAAAAGGTATTGTTCATAAGGCCTTGACCTACGGGCATTACAATCCTTCCCCTTTTAAGAAATTTCATCCTCAAAATTACTTGTACTGAGGAGGTGAGGATATTATATGCACATCTACTCCTTGCTCTCTCACGTTGCCTTCGTCGTGTTGTGGTGCTTCCATAATGCCTTCACCGTTGGAATTGACTTATTCCTCAACTGCTTGACCTCTTTTGCTAGGATCTGCAATGGTTCTTCCTCATACATCAAATCTAGCTAAACTTGGATCT
>CANXYI011003305.1:0-10190 GCA_948208565.1 Hura crepitans
TTATCCTTTATGTGTCACCCTTCATATGCTCTTGATTTAACATTGTTTGAATTTGTTATCTTTTAAGTCATGGCTGGATTTCCTTGCTGGATTGAGAGTTGGGATGGACTTGACCTTTCCTCAGAGATAGTCTGTGCGAACTAAGGCTAGACCTTTATAAGGTCTACACGGACCAAACGACATAAAAGTGGAACCATTTTAGTGCTTCATTCTAATTCTTTTGGTTATGTACCTATTGTGTATTTAGGTTTGTAATAGGTAGTTAATAACTTATTTTACATGCTAAACCCCAACTTTAAATTAAAATAGTTTTATACATAATTAATTGGTGTTTTCTAATAAAATGGATTTGCATTTTCCCTAATCAAAAGTCATATGAAAAATGTACTTTAATAAAGGCCAATCTCCTAGAGATGGGAGTTGGGCAATTATCACCAATTCTCATGGAATTATGGGTAATTATCAGGTCAAATAATAACTAATCAATAAACTATTTTCTAGATATACAATATACTTTGTTGTATTATCTAAGTATCGCAATTTACTTCATTTGCATGAAAAAGTGATATAATTGAATTAAATATAATGTATGATTAATTGATAAAGGACTAATAAACATTATAATATACATGGACAACATATTATAAGGGCATAAATAAGATCTAAAATTTTGAACCTTTCTAGTACAGAAGATCAGAGGTCCTAGTGTAAAGGCCAGGTGGCGACTCCACTAACCACTCTCATCTTTGGTAAAAATATTATAATCTCTACATATAACATATGTTCATCTAAGATACAATATGCCCAAATGACCATTAGAGCATGCATCATGGAATACTTAGTGTTAAACACATCTTTTAGGCTCATCTTAAGTTAAGAACCCATTATGGCCCTAAAACTTCATACATATGTGTTTTTAAATCACGTTTAGCAACAAACATAATATTCATGACATACACATACACCATTTCAACTTTTCATGATTTCACATGCATATCTATATCCAAGACTTTATTTAGCCATACATACCATTCTTGCATACATTAGTAATCCACACTATGTACATGGCCAAAATCATATATTCTATACACCAAAATCATGCATAACTCAAAACATGAACTTACATAGCCTACTAGCCATTTGGCCACCAAACATTGCACCCTTTTATTCACCATATTTCTTATCACAATGCACACTACTTATGTACATTGTTAACTACTTTTTCATACCACTAAAATGACATAACACTAATGCATTTTGGTATAATGATACTTACATGCAACTTTAAATACTACTATGTAACTCTATTTCTATAGAATGAAGTAACCCAGAAGGAACCTGATGATTTGCCTTTACTTTTTGATAGGTAAGACACTTGGTAACATACTCTAACACATCCCTCTTCATGCCTAGCCACCAATAAGAAAGCTTTAAATCTTGATACATTTAAGTGCTACCAGGATGTATAGCGTATAGAGCATTGTGAGCTTTTTGCAGATTCTACTTCTTCAACTCTACTATATTTGGTACACAAATCTTTTCATGATAGTACAAATAGCCATCTCCTTTAATCTCATACTCTTTCAACTTCCCTTATTGGATATCACTTATAACACCCATCAATCTATGATTATCATGCTGACACTCCTTCACTTGTTCTAACAGACTAGACCTAACTTGCATCTCAACCAAAAGAGCAATATCACCCATAAGTTGCAAGCAAATATGCACAACTTTAATGGTTGACATAAACTTCTTGCCAAGTGCATCTATCACTACATTGGCCTTCCTCATATGATATGAATCATGCAGTTATAATCCTTGATAAATTCCATCAATCCCTTCTATCTCAAGTTCAGCTTCTTTTCCCTAAGAAGATACTTAAGACTCTTATGATCAGTGTAAATATAACACTTATCCCCATAAAGATAATGTCTCTAGATTTTTAGAGCAAATACAATAACTGCAAGCTCTAGAACATGAGTAGGGTAATTCTTCTCATATGCCATCAATTGTCTTCAAGTATAGGCAACAACCTTACCACCTTGCATCAGGACACACCCTAACCCATTGTGAGATGCATCACTAAATATAGTGAAATCCTTTCCTAAAACTGGCTATACAAAAATTAGAGCCTCTATTAACATAGCCTTAAGCTTATTAAAGCTTTTCTAACATCTATTATCCTTAAAAAACTAGACATCTTTCCTAAATAACTATGTCATAAGGGTTGCTATTAATAAAAACCCCATAACAAATCATCTGTAATAACTTGCCAATCCTTGGAAACTCCTAATCTTAATCGTGTTACTATTTGGCTTCTACCCTATCACTGCTTCAATCTTGCATGGATCAACTTGAATACCATCAGTTTTCACTATGTGTTCAAAGAAAGATACTTCACTCAACCAAAACTCATATGTACTAAGCTTGGCATAGAGTTTTTCTTCTCTCTAAACCTAAAGACCCATACTCAAATGTTGTTCATGCTCTTCTATGTTCTTTAAGTAGACCAGAATATCATCTATGAAGACTACCACAAACTAATTAAGGTAAGGTCAAAAGAATCTATTCATCAAGTCTATGTAAGCTATAGGAGCATTGGTAAGCCCAAATGGCATTACCAAAAACTTATAATGACCATACCTAATCTTGAAAGTAGTTTTCACCACATCCAACTCCTTTACTCTCAATTGCTAGTACCCCAATCTCAAATCCATCTTAGAGAACACTCTAGCTCCTATGATCTAAAAAAACAGATCATCAATCCATGGCAATGGATACTTGTTTTTGAAGGCCACTTTATTCAACTATCGATAATCCACACATCGCTGAAGTGAACTATCCTTTTTCTTAACAAATAGAACAAGTGCTCCCTATGGTGAAACACTCAATCTAATAAAGCCCTTATATAATGACTCTTGTAACTGCACTTTTGACTCCTTTAATTCAGCTGGTGCCATTGGATATAGTGCTATAAATACTAGAGTACCACCAAGTAAAACCTCAATACTAAACTCAAGTTTCCTTTTTGGAGGTAAACCTAGTAATTCTTCTAAAAAATATCAATAGACTCAGCCACCACTAGTATGGTACTAGTATCTACTTCTTCTATTATAATGCCATATATATAGGTAAGATATGTCTGGCAACCATTCCTCATTATACAACTAGCTATTACTATAGATATTATATTGGACAAGAAGTTAATCCTCTCTTTAACAACTATGATTTCATACTTATCATCAGCTTAGAAAGTCAACCTCTTCTGTTTGTAGTCCAAAATCACTTGATCTTTGGACAATAAGTCTATGCCTAATATCAAGTCAAATTTATCAAAAGGTAGTGATTTTAGATCAATAACAAATTGATGATCTTATATCTATAAAGAGCAATCTCTATATACTTGATCAACTACCACATGCTAGCCTATAAGGTTACTAAACATGATCTCTACGTTAGGTGGTTCTAAAACTAACCCCTAGTCTCATGCCTGTGATATGCAAACGTACGAATATGTAGACCTCAAATTAATTAAAACTAAAATATAAGAGTCAAAGAGGAGAAAAGTACCAGCTATAACATTTAGCTCTTTAGCATTCTCCTAGGCTCTAATGGCGTACTGTCAGGCATAAGCTCTATGCTTATGTCTAGATTCTAATCTATCCCTTTGAGATCTCTTAGCTCTCTCTCTTTGTCCTCCTATGTGTGTAAGTACTGATCTCTATCCAACACTTTGGCCCTTATGACAATCCTTACTAATAAGACTCAATTGTCTATAACCAAAACACACTTATGGCTTGTTCCTCCAACACTCTCCCTTGTGCCTCTTGAAACAAGTCTGACATTAAGGAACTTGACTACTCTTACCCATTGATCCTTATGGATTGGCAGCCTAAAATTGCTAGTATCTAGACTTACCTTTACCACTCTATGTTGATTTTTATGTTTGCCCTTACTTCTAAGACTGTTGTGCCGAACTAGACTAAAAACACTTATATTTCTCGCATAACTATAGAGCAACACTGAATGCTCCCTAACTAGCAGATCTCTTCCTCTAGTAAAACTCTTTTTTCTCTTTCTGTACCCTCTCAATTGAATGGCACACTAACACTAACTGGGAGAAATCCTTAATCTTCATCGACTAGACTTGTGACTTAATATCAAGATACAGACCCTTCTCATATCTCTTACACTTGTTTACCTTTATAGTGATTGTGTCTTTAGCATATTTGCTAAGTGCGGTAAACTCCTTCTCATATTCTTTTATGCTGAACTTAGTTGAGATCAATAAATTGTTGCCTCTTGTCATTAAGGTAATCCTCTGTGATTTACTTCTTATGGAACTCCCCTAACAAGAACTCCCATGTCAACTAATCCTCTATCTTAAACATAGTAAGGTCCTCCCACCATTTGGATGCTTCTTCTTATAGAAGTGAGGTGGCATAAATTGCTTTTTTCTTCTAGTGTGGACTGCATTGGCTTCATAATCTTCTTTGGATGATCCAACCAATACTCTACCCTTTCAAGCTTTATCTTGTCTTCTCTCTTAAAATCTTTAGCTTTTATCTTTTTAAACCTCTCTAGATAAGTCTTCTAGAGAGCTAATAAAACCTCTAGTTATAGTGTTGGTGGTAGAGGAGTAGTAGCTGTAGCTTGCTTTAGAAGATGAAGCATCTCCTGTAAGAACACTAGTGGAACTTATCTATCGGATGGTTCATGTCCTGTTACACTAACCAACGTAGACTTAACTCTAATACCCTCAGTTGCTATAGTAGTTAGACTATGACTCTTGACTTTCTCCTTGCTATGTTGTGCCAAATCACTCATCATATTTGTAGGTAAGAAAATAATTTGATAAGCCTCAACAATAAAAGACTCATGATGTATACTCTAGACTCTAAAGCACTCATATGTTAACTAGGAATGCCTAAACTAGAGCTTTGATACCACTAAATATGACACCTCTTACTCAGTTCAGTCATTGAGTCGACTAAAGAGTGCACGCATATCAAAATATTCAAACTTTATTGTACCATCACATGATATAGAACATTCTTATAAAAAAGATTACACTTATAAAAATACAAGTTTTAAAAAACTTTCCAAATTGAGTTACGTAATCAAAATTTGAGAATTCTCGTGCCAAAATTTTGGCAGTATAATGGTTATACTATGCATTAATTCAAAATTTTGAATAGTAACCTACATAATAAAAATACACTTCTATATCATCCACACATATCCATAACTCTATATGATCCTTTGATCACACCAACAGTACATAAACATGAAGTCAAGATATCTCAACCTCAGGAAGTGATATCATATAATATCACACAAACTTTAATAGTTTTAAAAAGTTTACGAACTTTAAAATCTAAAAGAAATACTTAAATGCAATTTAGCTCCATTTCTCTTACATACACAACATTTAGTGACTCTTATACATCACCTAATTACATCATATGTACATAACATTACCAAAAGAAAAGTCCTCTCTTAGTAATCTTGATTTCCCGAGGCTTGAATCTCAAAATATCTTCTTGCCTATTATAGACATTGAGTTTCTGGGGTTCCTATGTTCAAATTGCCTAATGATAAAAAAAAAGACTAAGTTATGATAAATGAGGATGTTCACACCCAATTCAAAGATCTCAAAATTGCCTTTTAAAGCTTTCAAGAAATGTTCTTACCTGGCTCAAAAAAATCACACAGTACAGAGTAAAATTTTCAAGAAAAAAACTATTAAAAATAAAAATTAGTTTTCATATTCATTGTTTTATGGAAAAATGGTGTTCTTTTAAGGGCTAAAATTGCTATTTTTGCTCGTATGGAATGAAAGTTTTTTTGCTTCTTAGAACGAAATTGATTTGTTTTAGGTTTTAAGAATGTTTTTTTATGGTTAATGAAAACAACCATTTTTGTTTTTTTATGGTTGATGAAAACAACCATTTTAGAGAAGAAAATAGCTTTTTTGAGCAAAACGGCCATTTCTATGGGCAAAACATCTGTTTTATGAAAAACGGCAATTTTGACCTTGAAAATGGCCATTTTTAACCTTGAAGTTCATGTATAAAAACCTCATTTTATACATTTTTTGAGGTTAGCTCTCTTCGGGTTTCGTGCATAAAAAAATTGAAAATCACTTTTAAAACACCATTTTTTTACATTTTTATAGGATTTTCGATACAAGTTTTCATCCGTTTTGAGATCTTTCTTCCTAAAGGCAATTATACATAGTGACCCAATTAGTTTTCTCATTTTTTTCATTTTTCTTTCTCTCTTTTACCTGTTTGCTAGATCTGTGTATTATTGTGATTGTTTCAGCATTTTATAGGTTTTTTACATTTTTTATGTGTTTGTAGTTTTTTATTCGGTCATCTACTTTGTCCTTTTTATGCTTTATCTTCTACTCATCTATTTATTCCTACCACTAATGTTCTGATTTTGTTGTGATGCAAGTTATTTAATGTGTTAGGAGTTTGTTACATCAATCCTTTTTGCCATTTTTTATCAAATACTAGTGAAGTTTCATTTTGGACGCCTTTGATGAAATTTTGTGCTTGTATAGTTAGATTGTATTTTAGGTGATTTTTATGTAATTTATTTTATTTTACTTTATTTTTGGGTTAGAATGTATTTTAAGAAATTGCCATATGATTAATTTCTATTCTAATTATTTCCTTGTAGATTTTGTGTTTGTTGTAATAGGTAGAAAAATGAGTTTTACACAGCATAAAAAAGTCACAAAATCATTTTTATATCCGATTAATTATTGTTTTCATAATAAATTGGATTTTGATTTTTCTTAATAAAAATCACAAATAATAAAAATTTGTTTTCTAAAAATAAGTATGTGAGAACCAAAGTTCTCAAAATAATCAACCACCTGATTTTTTGTATAATGGATAAGCATGTGAGAACCAAAGTTCTCAAAATAATCAATCATTTGATTTCATGAACAATAAGATCAGTTTTCTAAAATAAGCATGTTAGAACTAAAGTTCTCAAAATAATCAATTGACCAATTTTAGACACCAAAACATTTTATATCTAGTAAAATTAGCCTTTTCCTAATAAAAAAGATATTTATAAAAGGAAGACACAAATAATAAAAATTCATTTTCTAAAAAATAAGTAAGTGAGAACCAAAGTTCTCAAAGCAATTAATTGCCCAATTTTATATATGTTATCTTTAATTTCAAGCGCTTTATTTATTTTTGTAAATATGTTTTGTTATTCCTTGATGTGAATGCGTGATTTATTTTGACACCTAAACCTACTTGAATGAAATGGAAAATATTATAAATTCAAATTGAAATTTCGTATTAACTTGAGGTATAAATAAGAGTAGGGTTCCAAACCGCTCTAATTCTAGGCCAACCAAATAAGAATGATTTAGAATTCCTTAAATCTACTTCTCATCTTTTAAGGCTTGAAGAGTGAGATTTAGGTCGAGTCTCAGTCCTTTTAGTTTGACTGGCAGTCGGGATGCGAATAGTGGCAACTCTACTAGGGAAATCATGAGACCATGCTCTGAAAGTACCTTAAATTATATAGAACTTCATGGTTTGAATTTATAATATTATCTTCTTTTGAAACTGCATTACATACTAGAGCCTTAGAATAAGTTTAGTGTCCTTTTCTCATGTTGATGTCATTTCGAAGCATGAACCCATTTTCATTCAATTTGGAAGATTGTTAGAAATGACATCAAATCCAAGCCTTTTGCCTATAAGTTATATGAAATGGTAAAATAATTGGTCATATGCTCATGATGAGATAGACTCGTTGTAGAGGGACCATGCTTGGATGACCATAATTTGTGCAACCTAACCATGAGCCCATGTAATGACTAATAGAAACTTCCCCTAGGTATCTCGATTAATGATGCATTATGTGTTATGTGGGCTAATATGTGTGAAATTCGACTTAATCATCTCAAAATGCTATCAAAGCTATTGGGCTTTTTCTAATTGGAATGGACTAGACCCCATATTTTGGCTTGATTAAACATATCTGATAGGAATGGGCCAAATATCTTGCATGCACTCTTTTAAATATGAGAGAAATAATGTTCAGCTATTTGTTATTCATTATTCAAACTTATTGAGGTCCTCGATGTCTTATAGGTAAGCCCTCACGGGAAAGACCATGTTGACCTCGTATGTGGAAAGTGATAAGTTTGGAAGGCTCTTGCTTGTGTTTATTGTTATACACATTAACATGCATCTACATTTCATTTATCACTTCAAACCCTTTATCTTGCAGCTATCATAGATCCTCAAGCCACTTAGGTATATGGGTTAAATGAAAGAGTAACCTGATAGGAAGTCATTCTTACTGCTTACTACCAAACAAACATGGTAGGAGAAGGTAGTGCCTCTGTTAAAAATTTTAAAGCTAGGATGGATTAGAAATTTGAAGAGTTTGAAAAGAAAATAATGACCATGATCTTAAGGGCAATTGCTAGGGTTACTCCTACTTCTAGTACATCACCATTTACTGAAGCAATTGTAGCCACACCCATAAAAAAGGCTATTACTATTCTTAGGGGAATTGGCACTAAGAAAGAGGTAACATGTTTAGGTGAGAAGAACAAAAAGGCTAAATACTTTAATCTAGAGTTTATTTTTCTTAAGGATTATGAATAAGAATTTGGGAAGATAGTTGCACCCTAAAAGGTGGACGATGTCAATATGAAGAAGCTAGAAAAGAATATTGAAGCAATGGCTAGGCTTATTACCATAAGCAAAGGGATAGATCCTGATAAGCTTACTTTAGAGTATAAAGAAGCGTTACCTTCCAATTTCAAAATGCCAGAGTTACCCAAGTTTAATGGGATGATTGATCTGAGAGCCCATGTTAAGCAGTACATTACAGTTATGAGGGGCACAAAACTTAACATGAAGTAGAAGGTAGCTTATTTTAGCCTAACACTATAAGGTAGAGCAATTGACTAGTACCATAGACTAGAAAAGAAAGTAAAAGAAGATTGGGGCAAGATCACTTAAACTTTTGATTAGTCAATATGACTACAACACTCATAAAGAGGTTACAATGAAGGACCTTGAGTTGCTTAAGCAGAAGCCTAATGAAACTTTCATATAGTACTTAACAAGATAAAGGTCTAGAGTTCTAGGAATGACAAAGAAGCCAAAGACAACAGACTAGATTTGTATGTCTATCAAGAATGCCATTTCTTACTTAAAAGACGAATTAAAAGTGAAAGGGCTTAAAAATTAGGAATCGCTAAAGGATATATTAATAGATTTGGAAGAAGAGCATGCTAAGTAGAAAAGGAGTTCAAGAGGGTTTAATAATAGAAGGAACTTAAGTAATAGAGGGACAACTAGAATGAGTTTTTATAGAACCAATAAAACTACCGAGGTATCTGTTATGATTAAGCACTATTTGAATTTGGGCAAGCCATTGTCTTAGTGCTTAAAATGATTCTAGAAAGAAGGGAAGCTCCAGCCTATTCCCTCTAGGCTTGCAAAAAATAAGGCCTAGCTATATCACAAATTAGACTTGTACTATCAATATCATCAACACATGGGTCATGATATAGATAACTACCACTCTTTGATGGATAGGATTCAAGAGAAATAACTAATCTAGAGAAGACACAAAAAGGGTTAGGGTGTTTACTCTAACATTCCTCCACCTATCAATATGGTTAGTTCAGGGTTGCCAAAATGGTATTTGGTATGGGTTTTATATGGAAATGGCTACTTAATGGTACAAAGAAGGATAGAGTCAAGTTAGGGTTTATTTTGTTCTATAGATATTTGGGCTACCAATAGTGAGAGCAAGCTAGAAGAATAGGCATAAGACTTATGGGATCACTTAGATCCATAATAAAAACTAGAGGCAAAAGTAAAAATTAAGGCAGTCACACGGAGTGGTCAGGTAGTGCTAGAAATAGAAAAAAGAGCCAGTTCCCCCAATTATAGGAAAAAAAGAAGACACAGTGATGAAGCAATTGAAAAAGACTCCTACATAGATTTAAATTTGGGATATGTTATGCCAATCCCCTTCTCATCGACAAAAAGTGGTTAAAGCATTATCTGTTGCAATAGTCTCAACTACTATATCACCGTTTGAGCTAGTGGCAATGGTGAAGGGGGAGGAAAAGGCAGTTGTCAATTTTTTAGATAAAGATCTTCCACCAGAAGGGCATCATC
>CANXYI011003317.1:0-13440 GCA_948208565.1 Hura crepitans
TGAGTTACCAGTAAAAGAGGCAAAATAAAAAGTGAAGTTAGACATTTTTGAACAGGTAAGGTTGTATATGATAATGATGAGGTTTATGCTTTGGATAAGTACCTAAATGTTAATTTCAAACATATCAAGCCTTTGGCAAAATAGAAGGAACTTATCATTAAGTATAATCAAAGTAAAATTGCCAAGCATTTATCGTTGTAAATGAAATTAGTCTTTCAAAAGCATTACTTTTAAAGCCATCATGCCTTCGACAATTTGGGCCACTTATAATAGAATTCGACATTGTCTAATCAAATCATTTCCTCAAATTACACCTTATCATTCCTACCTACTAGTAATAAGGATGATATCTGGATATTAAACCCACTAACAAAAAACAAAGCATTCAAAATATTATAAATTTATGATTAGAACTAAAAAGGATAAGTAGTTTATTTAGAGAAGTTATGTGACATCCCTTTAACCAAACTATTATAGGACTCGAGTAAGACGGTGTCACATTGTGTAATTTCTACACCTATAACTTGAACTAGAAAATTTCCTTTACTTAACCAAACCTAACTTGACATTTAGGTAATGGTGCTTAGGAAAATCTAGTAGAATAACAACTGTACTAGAAGCACTACCCAAAAAAATACCTATATGAAAAAGCATTTCTAAGATTCACAAACAACACCAACTACAATCAAACTCTTCTCAATAAATAGCTCAATTATCCTTTAATAAAATAACCTTAAAACTTGCATAAAGTAAACCATAAAGCATAAGGACATATTTACAAACACTCTTAAAAAGATTATTTAGTATACAATTATCCATATATATTTTATAAAACTAGTATAAAACCAATACTATATCAAAACATGCATGATCAAAAATTAACCAAAATATACCAAAAAAAAACTGCTGCAACCCAAGTAGAACCTACGTTGATGCAATCATTATCTATAATCTACCACCAGTTAGTTCTTTTTTTGCTTAGCCATTGCATTTATACCTTCATAGAAAGAAAAATCCACCACGTTAAGCTATTCACTCAGTGGTACTTAATAAACATTTGGATGACTAAGACAATCATTAGGTGAAATTAGGAATAATAGAAAATATAGAAAGTGTTTAATTTAACTAAATTATATAGAATTTCATGAACAAAATTTGAGTTTACAGCATTATGAGGCTTAATTCTTGTGTCCAAAATTAATTTAAACCTTAAAATTTATTGGCTTTATATGTCATTGTATAATCCTTAGGTAGGTATTTAGGATTATAACTTATGTCCAATAGTTTAAAGTTAATTAAATTAAATTGATGTAAAACTTAAAGAAATTAATTATTTATTTTAAATTCTATAAAGTTAAGTATTTATCACTTCCATAATTATCAAGGACTTAAATTTAATTTATTGGTAATTATGAAAACATTTTAAATTTATTTTACTCAAAAATATTTTAAAGCAAGGTAGAAAATCAAATTGAATATTAACTTAAAATATAAATAAACTATTTCTATTTAATTATTTTATTCAACAAATTTTACAGTCCAATAACTCTCTAGATATAATCTAATAACATGGATATAGGGATTAAAATGCAGTGTGACACCACTATTCCTAGTGCTGTCTCATAATCTTGTAATGCTTTGGAAAATGTAGTTATCTATATATAATGTTGTAATATTTTGTAAAATGCCACTACCTATATAAATATAATCTGATACTAGTAATGTCCTACACCACTATATCACTAGTGGACACTAATTAATCAAGTAATAATTAATGTCACAAATATAATTATTCCCAAGTCTAGATCTTGTTCCCAAGTATGGCATGCCAAACTTATCCATTTTATATGTAAATCAAATAAAATACAAGAAATATAAATATCATAAATGTCACAATGAAGCAAACTCAAACTTCAATAGATCAAAAAATAAAACAAATCTAACATGCAAACACAGATTCAATAGTGAAAAAATTTCATAAGAATATTAGAACTAGGAAACTTAAGTAGAAGTTGAAACTAGCCATGTGTTTTAATCAAATATATTCAATCAAGTGAATATTTTGGTAAACTATAAATAAATAAATAGATCTAATAAATTCAATAGATTTGAAGAATGAAACTGACTTAAAATCTGAAAATAGCAAAACCAAAATAGAATCATCATAAGAAACTTCAAGATGTCTCATATAATGTCTAGAATACTACCATGCATGAATAGATAAAAAACTATCAATAATCTAATAGTTCTTACAAACTGTCAATAATATAGTAAATTAAACTTAAGAATCAACAAAGATGATTAAACTAAATTCATACATTAAATGCAGCCTAACAAAAAGAATCTTCTTAAAAAAAAGAACAAAAAAAAACCTATCTTTTACAAACTAAAACATAGAAAATGAAAGAAACCATCTATTATGATTGCACATACTAACCATGCATCATCATGCAAGACCTTAGAAATGGTCGAAATGGCTGGATGAGGAAGAATCTCTTCTTATGGTTCTAATTAGTAAATGTATTTTCAATAGTTCACTCTTGAAACAAGCTCAGAAATTCTTTTAAAAAATCATAACAAGATACAAATGAAATTAGAATCGAAAAATGGTTAAAAGAAGCAAATACAATAATAGTATTCACCTTTTAGGAAAAGTGACTTTCTATCTAAAAGGTGATCAAGATCTCACTATAAAACTTCATGATGCCATACAATTTCTTAGGAATAATTAGAATTAGAGGCAAAATAAACTTGAAAATGTAATAAATTTTAGGTTTTGGAAAAGGATGAGCCTAGATCTAAAGGTGAAAGATGGTTTCCTTAGGAGTAAAATGAAAAAGTGGAAGATAGCAAAGAGACAATAGGGAAAAAAACAAAAAAGAGAAAGTAAAAGGATAAGGAGTTGGCTGTTGGTTAGGGAAAGAGAAAATGAGAAGAGAAAAAAGAAAAAAAGCAGGCAGATATACATAGGTCAAAAGTGTAAAATGGCTAAACTGCCCTTTTCTAATAAGTTCTCAAATAAGCTTCTAATAAGGGCAAACTAGAGCTTTCACAAGATAGGGATTTTTTAAAAATAAAAGTTAAAGGTTCAAAATAATAATAAACCATTTTTTTCTCTTATATCAAGAAAATACCTTTTTTAATCCTCAAAATCATCTTTATGTTTAACCAAGAATCATAATCTCATTATTATGTGTACATTTCTAAACCCTTACCTCCATTTTTTTCCTTTTCCTTATCACCAAATAATTGTAGTAAATTTGAAATTTAACAAAAAGTAATCTACAATTAAATTAAAGATAAGAAATAATTTAGATTATTAATAATGAATGTTTAATTAAAATCAAATCTTGAATTAAAATTCCAAGATGATTAAAGGATTTATTATAATAACAAAACAAATGAATAAATTCTTGGAATTTAAATAAGATAAATATGAACCAAAGCAATAATTATTATGGTAATTTTTATTTAAAATAAATAGTAGGAAACATTAGAATATCACAAACAATAGAATATGATTGTTCATGATGATTCTTAGTATGGAAATATTAAAAAATCCTATGAAATTAGTGAGATTTTTATAGAATAATTATAAGGAAATAATTTTTTAAACTAAAATTTCAATCCTTAATTAAAGATATTAAATATCTAGAAATCTTATGAATAGTGATACAAAAAACCTAAATATTAATCAATTTCAAAATTTGTTCACATGGATAATTAAAATATTTAGTTCCGTAAATGAAATTGTCATATAAAAATTATAATTAAACATATTTTAATTGATAAATAGTTAAAATGTCTCCTTTTTCTTACAAATCGTATATT
Source organism: Hura crepitans (assembly GCA_948208565.1). Classification (NCBI taxonomy): domain Eukaryota; kingdom Viridiplantae; phylum Streptophyta; class Magnoliopsida; order Malpighiales; family Euphorbiaceae; genus Hura; species Hura crepitans. Next base: position 3,832 of record CANXYI011003317.1, read on the forward strand.
TCATAATTAATCAATGTCTCAGAAAAATAAAAATTCATAATTAACAAATAAAGATAACAAGTTATGTTAAAGTTAAAAATAAAAATTCAAATTAATTTGTAAGATATATGAATCAAATTTATTAATGAAAGAAAATTTCAAAAATATTAAAATATTTAATTAAATTATTAAATATTCTCGTCATAAATAAATGTTCCTTATAAAATGATATATGATGCCTAACTCCTTCCCTGTACGAGAATAACCTCAAACCCATAATCATTGACCAAAAATTCGAAGTCCAATTGCACCTTATTTAATTGGTGTCAATTCTTCTTTCTTAGTTCACTTAGGTCTCCTTAACCTCAAAATATACAAATGTACATCCTTCGAGACCTAGGGTGCTACAACTTAAACTTAATTCAATACTCTAGGCTATTGCTTTTGCATACACTTTAAATACAAAAGGTCTTTGGGCTAAACTAGTTTGGCCATGTTCAAACCTATGTATCCTCTATTGATACTCAAGTAAGCCACTTAGAAAAGAATGGCTTAACCACATATGCAAGAATAATATGGTTGGAAGACTTAATGCTTATGTTTTATGCTTGAAACCATGCATTATCATACATATCAAACATCTTGCATTACACACCATTTTGTATATATGTTCATATATCATTACTAACCCTTGTTTTTATTTCCCCTTTTTCTCTAACTATTCTATTTCCTTTGTCTATTCAATTATCTCCTTACCAAAGAGGTGATGAAGCTTCTATTTTAGCTCAATATTTGATGTAGTATGGTTGAACAACAATATAAACTATAGTACTTAAGCATTGAGTGTTAACCTCTTGCTGAAATGAGGAAATGGCTCCTAGTGGCACACAAAAAAAAAAGTTCCTTTGTGAAAGTATAGTTCAAGTACTTGTCTTGTGTTGGTTTTCACCTTCTTTACTATTATGGATCTAAATGGGTGTGGCCATGAGTTTTCTTTGAGAATTTTAAGTAAGAAAGTGGAAAAGAAAGCTAAAATCTTTCTTACAGGCAATGCCAAATTATATTCTCCAAATTAGTAATTAGCAACATGGGTTATTAATTGGTAAGGTTCCAATAAGGAGGTCCAATACCCAAAGTTATCATTTTCTTAGTAGAGAGAATGAGTAGTGAGCTTGAGGGTGAAGAGAGAGAACTTGAGCCTAAGTTTTTGCAAAGAACATGAGCAATAGAAAGACCTTTCTGAGAAAATATTCCTTTAGATATTCTCTTTTGAGGAATATCTTCTTAGATATTCCTTTTGTATGAGGGTATGCCATGTGACCCCTTATGATTAGTGTTCTCTTTTGTCTTGGGACAACTATTTTGTGATATATCAATTGCCACTTATTCTCATGGATACATATATCCACGAGAATAATTAAAAAAGGTGTATCTTTATGTTTTTCGATAATTGAATATATAGCCAACATATAATCTATTCATTTCTAATATGCTATAGTTTTTACATCTTTTTGCCTTTATTTCATTCACAAACAAAATTCAAAATAGTATGTTTATGATTTCCCACAGACACACAAATTTTGCTAGTACAGATGTGCATATTCTAGGATTTGATGGCTGAAGATTTAGTATCTTCAATTCCTTTTAATTAACCTTGAGAAATTGATTATGAGGAAGTTAATATTTCAGTAAGGGATCTGAGGACCCTTCTAACCAATTAACCTTGGTATTATCTAATCTATTATTGGATATATTTTTCAAGGCTAATGTAGAAATTGCCTAATTTTTGGTTGTTATATTACCCTGTGATGATAGGGAAAAGCTTTATGATAATGTGCATAATCACAATAAGTATTATCTATATATGATTTCGTTCAATTCAATTTTAAGCAATATACCCCCTAGTGGTTCTAAGGTTTTATTTGAGATAACTTCCATTCTTTCTTTTGTCTTGCCTTAGTTCTTTAACTCTACACCAATAGATCTTGTATATTTGCCCCCTTCTAACATAAAAAAATTACTGGATATATTACACATAGATTATTCTCTCATCTTATATTTTTAATTTGACTACAAATGAGCTTGTAGATAGTTAATTTATTATAAATTTTTAGATATCTATGCTAAGACCTATTTTAAGGGTTTATGAGATCCACTTAAGGGCTTTTTAGAGATAATCCTTTTATTTTAAGTCATCTCTCTATAATCCACCTAGGATTTTATACCTTTATTTTAGTGTACATATGTAGTCATGTGCCCAAGATCTACTTACAAGTCTTTAGGGTTTTTCTTCTTATTTTTTGAATACTTTTTAGAGATTAAAATGCTTTCCCAGGATCTACATGACTTTTCTCCCTTTTCATTTTAAATATTTTTCTGAGATTCATTTAAGAATCTCTATGACTTTTTTTTTTTAATTTTAAACATCTTTTTGGGATTTATTTAGGGATTCTTCAACTTTATTTTCTTAAATCTTTATTGGGATCTTTTTAGGAATTCCTTAGCTTTATTTTTCTTCAATCCTTGCTGGGATCCCCTTAAGAATTCGTTAGCTTTGTTTTTCTTCAATCCTTGCTGGGATCCCTTTAGGAATTCCTCGGCTTTGTTTTTCTTCAATCCTTACTAGGATCCTTTAGGGATATTTTAACTTTATTTTCTTCAATTTTTGCTAAGATCCCCTAGGGATTTCTCAACTTTATTTTCTTTAAGCCTTGTTAGGACCATCTTAGAAATTCCTCAATTTTATTTTCTTCAATCTTTGCTAGGATCCCCTTAGGGATTCTTTTTTAGAGATTCCTAGGCTTATTTTTCTTGAATCCTTGTTGGGATCCCCTTAGGGATTCCTTAGCTTTTTTTTTCTTTAATCTTTGTTGGAATTCCCTTAAGGATTACTTAACTTTATTTTTCTTCAATCTTTAATAAAAGGCTTTATTTCTTCAATCTTCGTTAGGATCCCTTTAGAGATTCCTCAGCTTTATTTTTCTTTAATCTTTGCTAGGATCCCCTTAAGGATTCTATGACTTTATTTTCTTTAATCTTTGCTGGGATCCCCTTAAGGATTCCACGACTTTATTTTCTTCAATCTTTGTTAGTATCTCACTTTAAGGATTCCTTAGCTTTATTTTCTTCAATCTTTATTGAGATCTCCTTAAAAATTTGTTAGCTTTATTTTCTTCCATCTTTGTTGGGATCCTCTTAGGAATCTATTGGCCTTATTTATTTTTTGGATCTTTTTAGGGATCTTTTTAACCCTTTTTTCTTTAGACTGCTTAGGATCCACTTAAAGATCCTTAGGGTTTATTTCTTTCAAACTACTTGGGATCTTTTTAGAGATCTATAGCTTTATTTATTTAATGAATCCCCTTAGGGATCTCCTTTATTAAACTTTTAGGATCCACTTAAGGATCCCTAGGGCTTCATTTCTTTTAATGACCCCCTCGAGATCTACTTTTAAACTTCTAGCAATCCATTTAAAGATCTACAATCATTTTTTTAATGATGTTTTTGTCAAACCATAGATTCATATATATAAGTAGATGTGCTTAATAATATTTCATTTAATTTGATTAAAGAAATAATTATCTCATTTGCTTACAAGTAATAACATGTAATATGACAATAGGCAAAGCAAATATAGCTCATGGCATATAAAAGTGCTTTCACAATATTATTTATGAATGATTATGATGCAATGTAATATTAAAATGACTATGATGCAATCTAATATGTAAAGACAAAGGTTACGCTTTTTAAGTGTGATGATACTACTTACCTATTGAAATGTTAGTTGTTTATCCAAATTGCTATTTTATCGAAGATTATAAATTCACACAAGCTTAAAATAGGATCAATTACTTAGATTGAAACTATTCTAATTAAAGTGATGGTGGAATATTATCTTCCCATATTTTCATATGAAACTTGACCTTTAAATAATTCATTAGCATACCTTAAAGGTGATCTACTAAGAGGATTTGATATGTAGGGATCTAGTCATATATGGGATCCAATTTGTAAAAATCCATTGATCTATAAGGATTTACTAATCTATTGGGATTCGATGATATGCCTTGTGCTAATATAATCTATAAATTCTTAATGGATTTGTAGAGTCTAGTTTGGTTTGCCTAGAAAAAAGAGAAAATGTTATGTCCTTTATTTCTATGATTGTTCTCTTTATTTTATCTATTCAATTAGCTCAATTTTTGACATAGTATGTGCCAAGAAAAATATAAACTAATGTACTTAGGCACTGAGCATCGACTTCTTACCACAATGAGGAAATGGCTCTCAGTGGCACAATAAATAAAGTTCCCTCATGAGAGTGTAGCTCAAGCATTAGTCTTTTGTTAGTCCTCAACTTCATCATTGTTATGGATCTTAATAGGTTTAACCATGAGTTTTTTTTTTAGAATTTTAAAAAGTAAGAAAATGGAAAAGAAACACAAATATTTTCCATGGATAACACCAAATGATATTCTTTGAATTAGTAACTGGCAACATGAGTTAGTATCTAGTGAGGTTTCGATGAAGGACTTTGAAGCCAAGTCATTATTTTATTAGTAAAGAGAATGAGTAGTAAGCTTAATGGTGAAGAGAGAGACTGAAAGCGTAAAAAAGATACTGAGCCTAAGTGTGTGCAAAGAAGATGAGTAATAAAAGGACCTTTTTGAGAGAATATCCCTTTGGTTATTCTCTTTTGAGGACTATCTTTTTGGATAATCCTTTTATATGAGGGTATGCCATGTGACCCCATATGATTGGTGTTCTCTTTCATCCTAGGACTACTATTTTGGGATACATCAGGTATATATCATTTGATATTCAAAATCAACTAGCCTAATTAACTTGGACTCGTATTACATAGATCTATTATAGATACCTAGGTTTTAGGCCTATTATGATAACTAGAAATAGCCAAAACAATAGACAAAGGTTAAAGCCCAATGTCTACACTAACTTCATGTGAGAATATTGAAGTTTGCACAGACCTCCTTACATTATAGTCTGCACGAATAACCTAGCCTAATGAGGTCTATACGAACTTTATCCCAAAAAAGCTTCTAGAAGTTAAAGCTTTCTATTTGATTTTTGCTTTCTAATCGGATAAAACTTTCTCATTCACATTCGATTACAAGGGGATTAGCCCTAATTTCTACTATATATACACCATCTTTCACCTAAAAATAGGATCTTAAAGGATTAGAAGCTAAAGAAACCCTTGTGGAAGCGAGCCTACTAGCCAAAAACCTCACTAAAATTATTTTCTTTCAAAACTCAGCATTAGGACATTAATTTAGGTAATTCTGAGGCTTTTATTTTGATTTTGTATTATTGTTAAGGTTAATGATCTCCAAATAGATAATTAAGGCAATTAAGTGATCATTAAAAGTGCTGATACTCTTCTTAATTCTGTGGCTCTTATTATTCTACATTAATCATATTATGCATTCATTTATCTAACAACTAAATAAGTTACCTTTGATTAATGAATTAAGTCCACACGAACCAACTTTGCTTCAAGTAAAGGTTTTGTAAACATAGTTTGTTAGTCTACCCAAACAATAACTAAATCTTTTCATTTGTATGAAGTATATTTTATTTAATCTCACTGATACATTTGTATTAACATGCATATATTATTTTATATGTGATTTAGGACCATATTTTGTTATTCTAACTCTTCTATAGAGATATGCAGTTTTAAGATGAAATATAAGCCAATTAGGTCCACATAAACCAGATCTCAATAGTTTGTAATCTGTGCTGACATAAAGCTAAAAAGTCCTTAACTTCTTCTATTTAATTCATTATTATCTTATGTTTATTTCTTTTAGGTTGTATTTTTAAGAACTAGACTTTATGCAGTTTTGGGACATTTTATCCTATAATAGGTAGAGTGTTTGAATAATTTTACACACTAAAATTAACATCAGTTTAATGGTTTTTCTACATAATTAATCAAAATTTCCTAATAAAATATATTTTTATTTTCCTAAATCAAAATCACAATAAAAATGTATTTAAAAAGGCAAATCTCAAATTTGGGTTTAGTAATTGTCGTATAATCAATTAATGAATGACCCACTTTTTGAATGTATATATTATTTATATTTTCTCTTTCAGTTATGTAATTTTATTTATTATATTTTCTTTTCTTTTGATGATGTGTAAAGATGATGGATTATTTAATTTTAATGCATGCTTATATTAGAATCTAAAGAGATATATTATGTAGGCATAAGTAAGATATTGATTCCAAACCTTTTCTAGGCTAAAAGATTTATAGATTTTCCTAATGTGAACTGAGTGGCAACTCTATAACAAATGGTGACTCTACTAAGGATAAAGAATTGAATTCAAAAGTGCCCATATAATGTGCATTTTCTTATTCAAATTTTTATCAACCCTATTAAATTACATCTTTATTATTGTGTCCTTATTACCATGTATAATGTTATAGAGCATGAACCCACTTTAATTCAAATTTAAGGGATTGCTAGTATATCCATCACTCACAAGCTTTGTACCTTTAGGTATATCAAATGGTGAATTAACTGGTCACTTTTCCTTTTTTTGGGAAGACTCGCTAGGATGACCCTTACTTATAGAAGCCTTAAGCCTTTCTGATAGAACTAAAGCCTATGTAGTAAAGCTTAAGAACTTTTACTAGGTTGTATAACCCCAAGTGTGTGTGAATTCTTTGTTAATGTGATGTGTGCCTATTGTATTAAACCTTATTTGACTTGTTTGAGATGGGGCTAAACCCATTGAACCTTTTATCTAAGATTAGAATAGCCTAATTTGATTTTAAACATAACTCAAACTCAATTCAATACTCTAGATTATTGCTCTTATATACATTTCAAACACAAAAGGTCCTGAGGCTAAACTAGTTTAGCCATGTTCAAACCAATGTATCCCCTATTGATACTATGGTAAGCCCACTTAAAAAAGAATAGCTTAACCATGTATACAAGAGTAATAAGGTTAGAAGGTTTGTGTTTGTCCTTGAAGTAATGCATCATTGTACATATCAAGCATATTGCATTACATACAATTTTATATGTATATTGATGTACCATTACTAGCCTTTTGTTTTGTTGCCATCAATGATGCCTCTTTCACTACTTAGTAGAAGTGCATAAGCAAAAAACTTTGCCAAATTAATAATTAATCTTTATAACTAACCTACGCAGAAGAGGAAAAAAGTTAGAAGACAAACCAATGACTAAAAAGAATGCTAAGTGAGTCTATGAAAGCCTTAGAGAAAAGGATTACGGCTACTATTGCTAACATGTTGGTCAAGCAACAAGTGAACTCTAATAAGGGATAAACGTTTAGGATTTCGAAGAATTGGGGTAAAAAGGTATTAGATATATATAATGGATGATTTAATTTTAATGCATGCTTGAATGAAAAGGGATTAATAAACATTAATTCTAAACCCTTTTTGGGCTAAAAGATTAGTAGAGATATAAATCTCTAGGACATCAAATTGAAGGCTGATCATAACATGCATTATAAGTTCAAAATACCAAACCTAAGCAAATTTGATGGCACTTTAAACCCCACACCTATTTGAAGCAATATACAGTGCCCATGAGATCTATAAATCTTTTAAAAGATCATATCATTAGATTCTTCAGTATATTGTTAACTAGGCAGGCATTGGATTTGTATCATAATCTAGATAGGAGGGTAAAAAAGAACTAGATTGATTTGGTAAAAGCCTTCAATAAATAGTATGCCAACAATGTCAAAGTGGTCACAATAAAGGACTTAGAACTAGTCTAATAAAAGCCCAATAAGTCCTTTTTTGATAATTTAGATTAAATAGAGGGATCAAATGCTGAAGATGAAAAATAAGCCTAATGACATTGACCAAATAAAGATGTTCATCCAAAATGCTGATAGCTACATAAATAGTGGCTTGACAATGAAAGGGATCACCATGTGGGAGTAGCTAAAATATATTGCCATTAAATTAGAGATAGACTCTAGGAAGAAAGGGTTCAAAAGATAGAGGAATTCTAATTATTAGAATAATAAAAACAATAGTAGTAATAACTAAGGCAAGACTATAGATGTTAATGCATTTAAAATTAGGTACTTATTAAACCGAGGAAAACCTATTTCATAGTGTCTGAAGAAGTTAATAAAAAGGGAAAATTTTAACCTCTACCACAACAACCTCAAAATGGATCTTTACCCCTCCCCCCCAAACCACTACCACGACCTTTACTGCATCTATTATTAGATAATAGGTCAACCTACTGATAATTGGAAACACTAACACCATGCTATCTAAAACCTAATTGATTCGTAACAAATAACAAACCTAAAAAACCCTTTTAAGCTTTTATATAAGCGTAACTAACCCGTCTTTATGCTTAAATATGGCTTACTAGAGGAATATCCTAAGAGACATATACAGACCTAACTACAAGCTTAGTGGAAGGATGAGTGATTATGCTTATGCCATGATGGCAAATTTTGGGATAGTGAGAGTGAGCGTAAGCCTACATAGAGCAAAACCTTTAAAAATTTTTAAGATGATTCCTCTAACTTGAAATCTGAAAAGGGTAAGAGAGGACATATAGGGATTAAGAGAGTTTTGATGGAAAAGATAGAGAACAATAGTCAAGTCCTTCCTAATAAAAAGGTTGAAAAAGAAAAGAAAAAAGATGAAGGGGTTTTGAAACAACTCAAGAAGATGCAAGCCCACATCAACATATGGGACTTGCTTATGTCTTCCTAATCCTAAAGGTAAAAAGTAGTAAAAGCTTTCAAAAAAAATATAAGTTTTCAGCTTTAACTTTTCCTATTGAACTTGTCAAAGTGATAAAGATAGACAAAAAGAGAGTCATTTCTTTTTCTAAAGAGGACTTACCTTTAAAAAGGAGGAAGCACAACTAGCCTATTAGTTATATGCCCTAGAGCTTATATAATAAGGATTTTTTCATGTAACATGTTAACCTTATTTATTAATGAAAGGCATTTCTTTAATACATGGTGCTTATGTTTATTCATTTGCTTGATTATGAATATTAAACTATGTAATAAAGTTCTTGGAATACAATCATAGTACAAAGGCATTTATGAAAGAGTTTATGATGTGAGATGCTTATTGTATACAAATGTGATAATACCAAAATTACCTATAGTTATAGTATTAACAAGATAGGACATTGTTAATATGGATAGACAAGTGCAAGTTATACTCCTTAAATGGGCCAAGTAATTGATCTCACATGTTGTGGGCATAGTTAATGCTCAGGGTTAACATGTGGATGCTTATATGAAAGACAAGTATATTAGGGACCTAAAATGAGATCATTCATATCAATAAATGATCTATGTTAATGAATAAAGATCTCATAATATCAATTGTGCAAGTATCCTTAGACTTAAAGTCACTATCTTAAGTATTGAGTGCCATACTTTGACTTTAGTGCTTTTGCCTTTAATCTTGAGGTATTTATAGTTAGGAAATCGGGTATAACATGAGTTACTTAAATGTATTTGAGTGATTAATGGAGGATTTGCCACCCTAGATCATTTTAGGGGAGTTTATATTATAGTTCTAGGTAACTCTCTTTATCAGGAATCTTTAGCTAGAGTGAAATA